>CAJDSM010002395.1:9345-20566 GCA_903981925.1 Ostrea lurida
CAATTTTTTTAAATTTCTGATTTTCCATTTCTGAGTTATAGAACTTTATTTATTTAAAAAAAGGGAGGTAACTAAAGTTTGTTTGCAGCAACTTACATGATAGTCTTGGAGAGTGTTAGAATATTTATCTCCTTGCAAAGTTGTGAAGAGGATATAGCATCGCTGCTGTGAGTCCATGTGTCTGTCTGTGTATGTGCCTGTGTTTGTTTATGTGCATGGAACCTTATGAACAAGATAGAAGCAAGAGTATTCATCAGAGGATCTTCAAATCTTTTACAAATCTTGTTTATGAAGAGAGGATAACCTCTATTGATTTCAGGGGTCAAAGGTCAAGGTCACTATTGACTATTGATGCAAAACCTTGTAAACAGGGTAGAAGAAAGGGCATTCATTAGATGATCATCAAACCTTCCATGCATGTTCCCCATTGAGAGAGGATGTACCTAGGGATTTTCAAGGTCAAAGGTCAAGTACACTATTGACTATTGCTAAAAATTTTGTGAACATGATAGAATTCATCAGAGAATCACTAAACCTTCCACAAATGTTACCTACATGTATGGAGAGGATGAACCATGTTGATTTTCAAGATCAAGGGTCAAAAGTCAAGATTACTATTGAGCACTACCTAATAAATCTTGTGAACAAGGTAGAAGACACAGCATTCCTCAGAGGATCATCAAACCTTCCACAAATGTTGCCGATGGAGATGGGATATGGACTGTATTGATTTTCAAGGTGAAGGATCACAGGTCTAGGTCACTATTGACTATTGACTCAAAATCTTATGAAGATTTTAGAAGCAAGGGCAATCATCAGAGAATCAACAAACCTCCCTCAAATAATGCCCATGGAGTGAGGATGAAGCCTATTGATTTTCAATGTCAGTGATCAAAGGTCAAGGTCACTATTGACTATTGCTAAAAGCAATCTTGTGAACACTATAGAAGCAAGGGCAATCATCAAAAGATCACTAAACCTTCCACAAATATTTGTCAAGGGTCAAAAAGATGAAAGTTACTTTTGATTATTGCCTAAATATTTTTTGAATTAGGTCTAGATAGATATTTAAAAGGGCTCAACCAGCAGGGTCCTCTGTGATGTTGCCAAGTCACTTTTATTCTAGTTTATTTTGTTTTATTATTACTTTTATTTCGCACATCAACCAGATGAGATCATCAATGATTGATAGCCTAGTACCCGAGGCCTTCCAAGTGCAAGCACGAAGTGCTTGCACTCGGAAGGCCTCGGGTACTAGGCTACAATGTTTGATAGTTATTGTTTATGAAAAAAAAGGTCAAAGATATTCTATGGTAATGAGTGGAATCTGCCAGCCATCTTTAAAATCGTCATAACCTTCGGAACACTCTTAGTCGTGGTCATCTAATTTAGGCGCCGAGTTAACTCTATAAATAATTAAATCTTGTGTTCTATAAAAAGTATGCATTACTTTGGGAGTGAAAAACATACATGTATTTACATTTGCTAAAGTGTAAGTGTACAACTAATTTTCAACTATCAATGCATATTTGATAAAAAATTTATCTGGAGCACTGGATAACCAAAATGCAGTAGGTATGAAATCCCACTAATTGTCTGACTTCAATTCATTTCTAACCTAATTGTCCTGACTTCAATTTCAATTTCTATCTAATTGGTTGACTTCAATTCATTTCTAACTAATTGTCTGACTTCAATTCATTTCTAACTAATTGTCTGACTTCAATTTCATTTCTAACTATTTGTCTGACTTCAATTCATTTCTAACTAATTGTCTGACTTCAATTCATTTCTAACTAATTGTCTGACTTCAATTCATTTCTAACTAATTGTCTGACTTCAATTCATTTCTAACTAATTGTCTGACTTCAATTCATTTCTAACTAATTGTCTGACTTCAATTCATTTCTAATCTAATTGTCTGACTTCAGATTTCCATTTCAGTAGCAATCATGAACTTAGCAGGACTATAGGAATCAATTTCAAAACACATATTTAAATTAACTCTTTATGAAAAAGAGATCCCTCCATTCCATAGGTTAATTGCTTTAAAATTGTGAAAGGTTTGCAACTTTTACATGTCCTGAAGTCTTGTATAATGGACCTAATAAATGGTGGGAGTAATTGACCAAATTGACTCCTACACAACATATATTACCTGATACTTCATGAATCAACCATCAATACTTGTCAGTCAAACTGGTATTCCAATATGAAAGTTGAGTAATCAAGTATTGAAGTGGTTAACCACTGAGTTTTAGTGAAGGTTCTTCATAATAAAGAGAAACAGAACTAATATGCTTAGAATAATTCAATTTATATACCATCAAGACATTGATGATTTTTAGCTTACCTGAGCCAAAGGCACCAGTCAGCTTTTTTGATCACATTTTGTCATCTGTCTGTTAGTGTAATATTTTTGACTTCTCCATGAATGATAGGCCAAATCAAATTTGCCATTCCCTTGATATGGGAGAAAATCGAGAAAATGCCAAAATAAGGCAGGGTCATTTAAAAATCTTCCTCTCAAGAATCACTGGTCTAGAACAATGGAAATTTATATTAAAGCTTCCTATGATACTAAGGTAGATTCAAATTTGTTCAAATCATGATCCATGATTATGATGTCCTTGAAGCTCTCTACTAAACTGTCACACAGTGAAATTCAAGGCTCCTAGGTCAGGGGTTCTGGCCCTTGGGCAGGGCTAATATGGCTACATACTGGTACCAAGGTAATGAAAATGTATGAAAGAGTTATTTTTTTCCTCTCTACTTCTCAGTTATGGGAGATAAACTGACTGTATGGTTATGATGACTGTAATGTCATCTTAAATTGTGAAATTCTAATCCCATGGGTCAGTGGGTTCAGGCTTTAGGGAAAAAATAGGGGGGGGGAGGGTGAGGAGGAGATGAAGAGTGGGAAATATCTTCCATTTTTCTGTCCTCTGTAATTGGATATGCCTAGTTTTAGATATCGTAAATGTGCACAAAAGATTCCATATTGAGGCTTAAAGGCGAATTTGAGACTCCCTGTGTGGGCTATGATACTCGGGTGAATGTTAAGCCCTCGAGGCTCATTTTCATTTTAATACAATATAATTTGTCTAAACCGGATACCACTGGTTCCATGAAATTTGGCCGGATTAAACAGAATTCGGAGTGCAGGTTTAATATTATAGTTAGTTCCCTTTCTTCCAAATTATTACGATGTATGTTGGCAGGTATATGAATAATTCAAAGAACAAACTATTTCACACATTTAAAAATTGTTTTCTTTACAAATTACTCTAAACAGAGAGACCTATTGAGAAACAAACACATTAGTAATGCCTGAATACACACAGTTTGAACACTGTCATAAGTTTTGACTAGAAACTTGTCAGTGGTTTTCTTGGAACCCCCCCCCCCCATTATTTTATAACTTACCTGTATTTCCCCTTTATTTCGCTTAAATGGCTTTGTGTACACACCTGACCATTGTGTCAATCCCATTGTATAACCAATTAAGGTGACTCAGGCATATCTGGATTAGAGAAGATAATTAGCGTTGATTGTGAGCAGTTGGGACCATGACAGTGGTACGGAATACAGAGTAGGCAGTATCCGGATTAAACAGAATATACCTTGTTAAGAAAGTGCAAGGGACTACAATTTTAGATCGGAATTGACAGAATTCCGGAGTACTCAGAATCCGGTTTGGACAAATTATACTGTATGACCTTTAACCATGTGACCTTATATTTTAACCTACTTGTAGGAATACGTAACTTGTTTACTATTCAAGGTAGAGTATTTTGAATATAGAGTATGCCCTAAACCTTGTGATACAATTGTGTTTGATCTTGTGACCTTGACCTACATTTCCAAAACCTGTCCTAATCAATATTTCTCAAAGTATTTAAGATAGAGCTTTCATATTTTGGATATAGGTTTCTTATGGGAAGATATTTCATTTCATACCATGATTTATAACCTTATGATGATGGTCTTATAGACTTAACCAGAACAGCAAGATAGTGTTATTAATTCAACTTATTATAATTATATATTAGTTGAGAAACAGCCATGTAATATGTGAATTCATTTTGTATTATGTTTTCATCCTTTGGGGCTAGGTTGGAGCCACACGTACAATATGGGGTCAAATTTTCATGGGAATAAAGAATGAGGCCAAAAATAAAAATAGCTGCGTTTCCACTAACATACCAGAAAAAATTAGGGTAGTTTAGGTAGGTAGGAAATACATTTATTTTATTTTTAAATTTTTATTTTCAATAGTAGGCGAACACATTACATTATAAACTCCAACAATAAAGTCATTTTACACCTACTGATTCATTATGATTTTATTATCATTAACTATGGAATTTCTATTGAATTTTATACTTTGAAGTTTTGTTTTGAGTTACAAACATATCACATACTGACACAGTATACACCGGCAGAACGGCACATAAGGGGTGGCGGACATGCGCCACACGGGGTGGCGGATTTGAAGCGATAAAAAGACAAACAAGTGGAGTAAACTAAAGATTTTTTATATATCTAGACGCGTTAGTTCAAAACAATATATTCCACGGAAGGGACCAATTACTAAGCAACCCTCGGCTGTTAAAACTGGCCTGCAAGAGTGCTCCCGTTTTCTCAAACACTCCTCCTCACTTTTTGGGGTGCTGAAGTTTCAACTTTTGACGCGAATTTCAGTATCAAAATGGACCTTAGAGAGTTTTTCTCCTAATACATTCGAATAGTTATGAAGTATAGCAATAGCATTTCGCTTCATTGGTTCTTTGTAAGTTCATTTATGGCGACTAATTAAGACAATTATTGCTTCAAACTCGATGCGCCGTTCGGGGTGGCGGTCTATGCGCCCCACGGGGTGGCGGATTGCTTAAGCAATAGGGATTAATTTTTGCACAGTGTCTCTCTTCTGCTTTATATTGGACAAAAAAGACCTATGCTTACTTGGTCTTATTGAATTATTACAATTTTGTGATGGGTGCATACTAACGATCTGAATTAAACAACAAATATGCGTAATTTTAAATATGTTTACTATGCAGAAAGAGTTCACCGTGGGGGTTAGTATACCAACGTTCGCCTTTATGATACTTGACTTAATTTTTCCTCGTAAGTTTTGTTTTCCTTTGTGGTTAATGTAGAGGGAGAGGGGGGGGGGGGGAGCCCCCCGGCCTCCCCACCCCCCCCCCCCCCCCCTCTTATGTCTGACCAAAATTTATCCATTAATGTATTATTAGAAATTATTAAGCTAGGATAAACCTTTAAAAAACCATTAAACAGACAAATCTGGATCCGCCACGTTCACTGTAGTGTATACATCGCTCATTATACTCATTTAATAATATACGTCCAAAAATAAAAAAAATATCAAGTGCTGTGCAAATAAGAACTGTAACATGATTTTATCATGATAACGCATAGGATCGGGCTAATTGGCGTTTGTACCGCCTACCGTGCCAAAGTATATGTACACACGAATACATTACGTCAAACATTTGAAAATGTGAAAGAACATTATTACTTTTGATTGACGAGAGAGGGAGGGGAGGGAGATTTGACCTAAAAGGAATTCGAGACAGAGTTATATCGCGAATGATGACAAAAAAGTATAAGAGTAATGGGATTTGAAATTACGTGAAAATAACGCACGATGTTAAGATGTAGAGGATAACAATCTTGACCTCCTACTATGCTATGCTTGTGACAGTTGTCCTAGCAATACTAAAAACCATGAAGATTACACTTCTCTTTTTCAGCTTCTGTGCCATGGCTAAAAAAAGAAAATCAGATGTGTGGCTTCATGCACAGAGGCAACGCAAGCGTGCTCCCCTCGCAACACAAGATTCTTTAAAACAATAGTCAATAGTGACCTTGTCCTTTGACCTGAAATCAATAGGTTCACCCTCTCTCAATGTGGCAACATTTTGAAAAGTTTGATGATTCTCTTGATGAATCCCTTGCTTCTATCTTGTTTCACAAGTTCGACACACACAGACGCACGGCAGAGGAGCTAATATCCCCCTCCGCAGAACTAGTGCGAGGGATAAAAAAGTGGCACAAAAACCAAGATTGTTTTTTAAGCCCCCTCCCCTTTAAAAAAAAAAGGGGGGGACGGGGGTGGTGGTGGCTTCTCGCCCATGGAAGATGTTATAGCTTTTCTCCTGGATTTGTAAAGAAAATCACTGAATGTGAGAGAGGGGCATAACTTTAATTGATATGGCAAGCAAAAAAAAAAATAAATACAATAAAAAAAAGCTAAGACAACACTATGTGTGTGTGGGGGACCTTCTAAAAACTCACGAAGGTTGGGGGGGGGTGGCCGGTAAACTTATACCTAGCCCCCACCCCGGCTTCTCACGCCCATGAAGATGTAAGAGGTTTCCCTAGATTTGTCGAAGTTAGGCATGGGGGTCAAAGATTGATATCTTTTACATCTCTGTGTGGTGCGCTGTTGTGCATTCAACTCCATTATTTTATGCATTACAGTACACTGATATGATAAGTTACACGATGATAACTTTGTCTTCCAATTCCGTTTAGTCTGTAGTCGAAAACTCTGGTCTTTTTCAACGTGTTAACTTTGACCCTTGATATGATTACCTACATGTAATCACCGTCTTCTGACACATTTTTAGGTGATTCTCTCACCCCCCCCCCCCTCCTCTTCTCGTCCTTTCAATTCCAAATGTCGTCAGTAGTAGTCGTTCTTTCAAATTTCTAAAGTTTGCCTACTGTACAGTGGCGGATTAGAGGGGGCGGAGGGGCCCAGGGGCCGGCCCCACTTTTGGTGACCAAAATTATCAGTTGTATGATAGAATCAGTTGCTAATAAACCTCAAACCAATAACTTTAACGACCTTGCAAACCAAGAGCTTCCGGGGGGCCTTCGCCCCCTGGCCCCACTTCGGTTTTTTATTTTAGACGCTCTACCCAGCGACCGTGTTAGCAGGCCCACTTTTTCAAAACGAACGCCCACCCTCCCCCCACCCCCCCTTTCGAAAATCCTGGAATCCGAATCTGCCACTGCTGTATACAGTGTTACAGAGTACTTAGGATGTACAAACGCCATTAGGCCTCGATCCCAGCGTTACCATGATAAATCCTGGCTCTCTTAAGTTTAACGTCTTTTGTATCTGCTATATGAGTCGTGGCGAATATACTCTGTCCTACATGATATGTAATTCTCCGAGTGTGTGTGGTATATACACTTTACCAGTACAGTGGCTGGAAAGAGATCAAGTAACAGTATGTCTATTGTTCCCCAATTATAAAGCAGAAGATAACGTAGGCAAAATTAATCCCTATTTCTTAAGCCAAATCCGCCACCCACGTTGGGGCGCAACTAGACGCCACCCCGACGGCGCATCTGAGTCTTGAGCATAACTTTCATTAATTAGTCGCAATAAATGGAAGCTTACAAAGTACCCAATGAAGAAATGCTAGTCTATACTTCATAACTATTCGATGTATTGGGAGAAAAACTCTCTACGGGTCTATTTGATACTGAAATTCGATCAAAAGTTGAAAACTCAGCACCCCAAAAAGTGAGAGGAGTGTTTTGAGAGAAACGGAGAATTCTGCAAGGCCAGTTTAACAGCGAGGGTTGATTAGTAAGTGAGTCCCTTCCGTGGAATATATATGCTTTTTGAAACTAAGCGTCTAAACTTATAGAAAAATCTTACAGTATATACTCCACTTGGGTTTGTCTTATTTATCGCTTAATCCGCCACCCACATGTGGCGGCATGTCCCCACCCCTTACTGTGCCGTTCTAGCCGGTGGTTAACTTAAACAAAAATCAATGGACTAGGAATATATTTTCATCCAGAAAAGTAGCGTTTTTTTCTCAAAAATTCAATAAAAATGTTATAGGGTCAGGGGCTATTAACTTTAGGGTCGGTCGGTTTAGCGTCAACACATTTTATTTTAGGCCTGATAAAAAAAAATCTTTTAAAAATTACATGTACAATAGCTAAACAATGGCAGGACCAAGTTGACTCAGGTGAGTGATGTAGCCCATGGGCCTCTTGTTTAATGTTCTGCCATACAATTGTTGAAGTATGTAGTGTTACCCTTTCTGGTCTTCCACCATCTTATCTATCCATCGTAACTACCGGTACATGTATAGTTTTCGGCTTGATGAGCAGCAAGATTTTTGACATGGAATTGTATACTTGAGAGGTACAAATTATGTTTTTAAAATTTTAAAATTTTTAGCAGCTTTTGGAATTGGAAAATTTCTTAAGATTTCACAGTTTTCTAAAACAAAAATTTAATTAAACTCACCTGAACCAGTCTCAAGAAAGAGTTTCGGATAATCTACTGGTAGATGTTAATGTAATCATATATACCTCTGACATATTTGACTTCTTCAGAACCATTTGACCAATTTCAATTAAATTTGACACAAAGCATTGTTGATTAAAGGCTATATTCATGTTTCTTCAAATAAATGACCACGCCTCATCCAAGGGGAAGATAATAAAGAAAAGACAAGATAGAATGGGTGCCTAAAAAATCTTTTGCTAGCCAAGTGTCAGATTCGCTTACTCTCATTTCTCCTGAAAGTAAATTAACTGGACTCTTGACTTGTAAAGATGCAGAACCAGAAAAGCCAAGTCTGTTGATATGTCTTTTCAAGTTTGTTCCAAATGATATATGGTAATGTATTGACTCTTTTTTGCATGGGTTTTTGATAAATATTTTGACACTTCTTTTTCTGTAGGTAGATTAAACATCTATGTCTGCAGGATGGTTGATCGTTGTTCTTTTTCTGTAGGTAGATTGAACATCGATGTCTGCAGGATGGTTGATTGTTGTTCTTTTTCTGTAGGTAGATTAAACATCGATGTCTGCAGGATGGTTGATCGTTGTTGCAGCAATGTGGGGCGCCACAAACCCTTTCATCAAACGAGGAAGCAGTGGCATTGAAAATGTCAAGGAGGATGGAAAAGTTCGACAGTTCCTAATGGAACTCAGATTTCTTATATGTAACTGGAAGGTACCCAGAATTTTCAATCTAAACTCTTATCAAGTTACAAATTTTTCATATGCATTTGCAAGATACCCAGAATGATATAGGTTGAACAGTCCACTTCCAAATAAATGATTGTAAGTTGCTTTAATTCCACTGTGCTAAAATTTCACGATTTGCTTACAAGGGCACAATGGCAATGGTTTTAATTTCACATTTTAGGAAAATCTAGTTTTATAATTCCTTTCATGAAACCATTGAATTGTTTTTAAAATTATGTATTATTCACTATAGGTTTAATTTCACAGAAAAAGAATAAATCCTGAACAAAGTGAAATTAAAACCATGGTGTTACCCAATCTACAGTATATGTAAATGCTTTGACAAAAATATATATAGGTTGTCTTTACCTCATTAATTGGCGACTACCGTCTGTGATTGGGTTTCCTGTCTGTGTATAAATAGTTTTTTGATAGTCGTATATTTGAAATGTCTCCTTTTCTATTTTTTCAGTACCTGATACCATTCCTAGTCAACCAAAGCGGCTCTGTTCTGTACTACATTACTCTGGCTTCAGCTGGTAAAACATATCAGTAACTTTTTGTTGTTAAAAGTTATGTTTTTATCTTCTTTTGATTGATCAATTTCAAGCATTTCTTTAGGGAGGGGGATGAGGAGGGGGGGGGGGGTCACTAATGTCTATTAGGAAAGAGGGGGGGCCACAGTAGACCAGAAATGATAATACATACCGAATTGATAGATTCTGATAAATTTGCTATACAATGTACATTATGTACATTTTATTTTATTTAAAATCATGATCTCTGGGTAGGGTCATAATATGTGAACAAATTTTTGCATAGTGTTTATAAATGAAGTAAAAAATTTCCTTGAGATTCATATGAAGTACACTGCATAGCTCTCATTTTCAGTTTTAATTTATATTCACATCATCTCTTCATAAAGGCAAAGGTTTTATGGGTTTTTCTCAAGAATATACAGGAAAATATGGTTTATAACATTTCCATTTCTTGAAAATGAATATTTTTAAAAGGAATCAGAATGTGCCTACAATGGAAGACCCAAGTTTCTGTGCCCTGCCATGAAATGACTGAGGCATATAAGGCGGCCTAATGTGCCCCTTTTTCTGTTACCACTCCATTCATTTTCTCTGCTACAGATGCATATACTAGTGTTCAACTGAAATTTGGTAGATAAGTAGAGCACAAGAATATCAATTTCAACTTCTTATTTGGCTCTGGCTGAATAATTTTTGACAAAGTTGTGTCCCTAATTAGATTTAGAAATAATTCATAGTTTCCCCTCATAATCCTAGTCATACATAAACATTTTTAACTGAATTTGGTACGTACAAAATGTAGATATATCATAAGAATATGCAGATTAACCTACTATTTTGAATGCTTTAATGAATTTATGTAATGATTTATTTGTAGAACTATCCTTAGCAGTGCCTATTACCAATTCCCTGACATTTCTTTTCACAATTTTATCTGGTCGGTTTCTAGGAGATAAAATTCATCACTGGGGTATGTATTCAAAATCCATAAAATTAGAAATATATTGGCTTTTACTGCAGCCTTCCTAGATGGGGTGTATTATCATATGGCACATTGCATCCATCACTCTATGCATCTATCCATCTGTCAGTATCTTGTGGGTCAGATAAAACCAGATTTTATTAGGCTTGGATTACCAAAGTTGGTACAAATTTTCACAATGAGAAGAAGGAGTTTTTAAGTCAAAGGTCAAGACCAAACTTGCATGCTCACAAAAACAAGAGAGAACAAGAAGTGTTTGTGAAACACTGATGCTTCCGGATTACAACAGTGGGACTCTAAGACATTGTAGTTGAAACTTTTGTAGCAAAATTGAGAATATGAGGTAATAATTTTCATTGATTAACATTTTATCTAGGGGTTAAGTTCAAAGTCACAAGGTTGACAAATCTGGTACCAATGGAGAGAGATCTCGAGAAATACACATGTTAACTATGAAACAGTACCTCTTACGATTTTTAATGACCTATATTAGAATATTGTCAAAGTAGGTCAAAGGTCATCAGGCAAAAAATGTTGATGCCAATGGAGAGGTCTTACCATAAGGAAAACACATGCCAAGTATGACACTTATACATCTTATGTTGCAAAAGATATGACTAAGTTTTACGGGTCTTTTTTTTTGGGGGGGGGGGGGGGTGAAAATTT
>CAJDSM010002396.1:0-25644 GCA_903981925.1 Ostrea lurida
CTAAACACAATGGATGACGTCACTGAAATATTTTAAGTATAAATATTGTTCACGCGAAGTATGGTGTTATTCTGTTTGTCAGTTGTTTTAAAAGTACCTATATAAAACGTCGCAATCCGGGACAATCGGGAGTCGAGAACACTAGATTTAGTGTCTGCCCTATAACACCTCTTTGATGTAAAGGCAAAGATAACGAACACAATATTTTTAAAGAATACTAAGTTAGTGGTTCTCAACAGCCCCGCGACCATGTACTGAGATGTTCCATTCCTGTACAATTCGTCCGAGATTTGTATATTATAAAGCTAGCCATATATTACGCAGACCGGTCCCGCAGCTCGGGACTAACTTCGGTGTAGCTAACCGAGCAACACTGCAAGATTTGTAAGTGTCTGCGGTCATCTGAATCTAATAGTGACCCACACAGTTTGGCCATGTAGATAAGCGGCATAAATTACGTGTAAAGCTCCGGGAAGCTAAATCTCGTAAGGTGATGCCCATGATCACACTGAGAATACAGCGAGACTGAGTTAGAGCTACATACACCGTTGAGAAATTGACCCTGGACACACCAGGCGTGGTAATCCATCACGATGCCTAGGACGTACGATCAAGCAATCCCCTTATTCTGGACTGACTGGTTACAACCCGCAAGTGTAGCCTCAGTCAGCGCTCGCTCTGGATCGGACAACTGTATTACGGACTCGAATCTCGTTATGTCGCAACACTGATCCTGTTTGCTGGCCAGGTCTAGCTCTCGTATGTGAAAAACGGCCCTCTTGTAACAATGCCTCAGTAGATTGAACACATCTATGTACAGATTTCGTGAATCCAATTGCCTGCTCATGTTTCAAGTGGGAGCAAAACAAGTTCTTGCTAATATGCATAGTCCTTTTTGACAGCGTGTTCCTTCTTACTGTTCAGAACAACCCCTTACAACGCAACTTGAGGTGTAAGATAGCCTGCCTCGATTCAACAAATTGGTCATACCGCAGAACAAGCTTCTTGCTATCGACCTAAGTTAACAACAAGTCATACACGACCGCTATCATGTCAGGTGATTAAATGGAATATTGGTACGCTCAGTACAGGTATCGATGCAGAGTTGTAGCACCGAATCGGATAAACTAGCCTGAAGAGGCGGTTTGTCATCCAGTGCTCGAGAGGTAGTTTTAGTGTTTTATGCTGTTAGGGTTCGCTGTTTTGCCAAATGCAAGGAGTACATGGCTAAAGCTTTAAGGGGATGCCCTGAATGGCAGAATTATTTCCGGCATTCATACCTGACGATGGTTTAGCAACTTCCCCGTACACACTGAAAATATCTCAACATCAATGTTCAGAAATTAATTTTTTGTTCAAATAACAGCACAAGTGCTAAAATTTCTTTATTTTCAACTATAGGCTACCTGTGAGGTAAGATCTGCTGGAACTGCCAACATTAAGGTGAACGAATGCACCAACGTGAACTTTGTTAACATAGCAATTGTTATCTCTCGTAGCGCTCAGTCAAATGCCAAAAACTCTGTTCTATCTAGGACGGATATGCTGCTCTTTGATAGAGAATGACAAGAAGGCTTAAGATGTCTAAGAGTACTCAGATTATTATACCACTGGAAGAGATATTATGTTGATCACAAATTACTTCAAAGTACGTATTTAAATGCGTGCTTTTCAATGCAAATTAAAATGTTTGAAAAAATATCTTGTTCTCTCCGATGATGTTGAAAATGTCTGAACAATTGAATTGCTACGGATGTTCATTAATCCTCGCGCACGGCATGTGCAGCTGTTTAGATATATATAAATTGTGGAAAAAAAAAAGAATCTTCCGACCTGTTCAAATTCTTAAATGATAGCCTAGAACGACCAAGCTATCCCACAGATTACCTTATGTGTCAGTTTACGGGATCACCGGGGAAGAGATTTTATTTCTGGGTTTCAATATATTATAAAAACCGTCTAGCGTGCCGCTGGTGTATGCACAAGACCCGTATCACCTACTGATACACTTATGGGGATGTTCCACCTCATATCTGTCTTTTATAAATTTATTCAATTAAGGTTACATTTGATATTCAGTGACGTTGCCACGCGTATCTTGATGACGTGTATTCGTAGTTCTTCAAGTTGCTTAATAGAAGAGGAAGTTCGCTTTTTTCGTCCAGAGATCCCAGCTGCTGTCTTTTATGTGCTACCACAATTTTTGATACTTGGAGAATGCACTGGTAAAGGTCTTACATTTAATAGTACTAATTCATAAACTCTAGATGTGTAACGAGGATATTTCTTTATCTCCGATAGCTAGATCGGATTCGTACTCGGAAAGTCAACATGTGGTGGTAGTCGACCTGCGGGTTCTTTATAGGTTGTACTATTGTCACTGTTTATCATTTTCTCTATCTGTTTTTAATGGTCGCTTCCCGATTGTAAATTTAATGTCAGTCCTTCGTTTCAGCTTGACTGATTTGTTGAGTCTCAACCCCGAACTGCCCCTATGTTTGTGCTCTGTTCTTGCGCCCAAACCAATCTTTTTAATGAGCGTATTTCTATTATATCCATTTTACTATTAGAGAATGCTAGGCAACGCGTAACCAGTTCTGTCGTTCGTGTCCTTGTAATGTAGCCCGGATGCATTACTTTGGCAGTTTCCGTGCAGCCTAAACGTACATTAGTACTCCACGATTTGTTGGTTTCTCCGTTAGGCTGCATTCGCTCTACGCTTTACAGCTTTTTTGCTAAGATTTGTTTGTTTATATTAAGTCGCCGTCCCGCCTCTTGGTTTTGAGCGCTTTTCCATATATAGTCTTTACTATTTGGACGGGGCTTAGACCAGTCTCTGAGAGGTTTTAGGAGTGTCGTCTTCTAATTCATACTCTCCGAGTAGGGTAATCAAATTTATAAAGTATTGTTCAATCTCATTTTGCCGTTTCCCTCATTGAGTGTGTTTTCTGGTGTTTCACCCGCGCATTAAGTTGTGAATTGTCAAATGTGATGTTCGAATGGTGCCTAGCAACAAATTGTAAAATATAGATATCACTCTACACATCGATGAAGATCACATACTACCTCAAGCAGAGAAGATGAGAACACACGAGATTGCCCTTTTCACTTTTGTTCATCATGCATAAGTTATCTTAGGCTAATCTGTTAGATTCCCATCTTGCAATTCTCTGGTAGCCTTTTTATTATGTCTGCAACTTGACGGATATCCTTTCTCTATGCTTTTGTACAGGTCGCAAGAATTAGAAACTTGTTGCTACCTTCAATATGCGTTAGTATTCTTCGGTCACTATCTTAGATTCCATTAAATCAGTAGTTGCCCAGTCGTTGATTCCAAGTGTACTTTGTATGAGGCCGCGTGGAGAGTTCGCTGGTGGATCAGGCCCGCCTCACGCCATCCCCCGTTGTCTGTGTCCTCTCGTAAGTATAGGCCGTCTTGATATAGTTGGGTGGTGGTCTTCTCGGATATCGCTAGACTCACGGAAAATCCGAGTGTCCGTTGTCACATAGCAGGTGTGGCACGAGAAAAAAGATTCCCTTCCCTGTCCAATCAGGCCCTGATCGGCCAGCATTGAGTCCTAAATATTGCAGTCCCTTATCACCGCATCATAAGTTGACCTGTTCCTCCATATAACTGTAGCATCGATATATCATTTTCTTCGCGGGCGATTGTGGCGGACTCTTAAAACATAAAATAATCAATCACTTAATCCATATGGTACCAGTTGGAAAGAACTATACATCGCATAAGCGTGGCTGAGCCATTACGTACCTTCTGTTCAGACATTTTTGATTCTTGCTCATTGACTGTCTATCACGAATTGTATAACAGAGACGTTGTGTGTCAAACTACGGTGACAAGTGTTTATTCCTCACATCAGCTCTCGCACATGATCTCTGTGGTGAGTTCACGAATTATCATACTTAAGGCAACTTCAGCAAGACAAGCATATGGTGATTTGGAAAGATAATGAATCTATAACGGTGGATGGTGCCTTGCCTACCAGGTGGCCTTTGGGCAAGTTCCTGTTACTTAATTCAGCAAGGGTCTCTCTCTAAAGACGGGAAGCATCACATATGGTTTTTCATTGCCTTGTGGTCAAATCATGTCTAGTCTAGCCCCTAGAAGCTCTGGCCTAACATCGCATTCTGATACTAACGATACAGGAATCTAATAGTGAATGTGGTGGGAGAACCCGAGATTCCTCTGTAATCGAGGAACATATATCCAGGTTACAGTGGAATGGGAAACGTAGTTACGCGTTGCATAAGAGACGAAGCGAGGGGGCTCCGTATTAACACGTGTTTTTCTGACGCCAGGCAAAAATCCACATACTTTCCTGCAGCTTGCATATTTACTCTTGTCAAATAAGTAGTCAGAAAAGAATGACTAGTACTATATTTTGAAATTATCAGATATGCAGAACTAATTTTAGGTACTGTTTGGGATCTTCTAGGTGAACCGATCGGGAACCACAGTACATTTTCTGCTAGCATTTCAATCTGTGTCATCGTTTACAGAAATAAGCCTAACACGTCATTTTGAATCGCTAATAGCGAAAGGTGGAGATACTAGATCATGTAAAGGTACTGGTACTTTCAAGTATAAACAAATCGAAATTCCCACAGACATAAAATTTAGAACTTTTTTAAATGACTACTGTCTAATGCCTAAAGAGAATACTTAAGGCTAGTTTGTCATCTTCCGCTCTATTACAAGATCACGCATACTCCCATTTTTGAAGCGACTTCCTTTTCCACAGTTCTAGATTGATCGCTTCGCGCCCTGCAAATCACAGTTAAAGGCTAAACCATCTACTGTATTCGTCTCAGAGAATACGGGGATGACCAATGTTCAATATCAAAGTTACCCTCAAGTCTTTTGGCGCGCTTGTGCGTATTCGAGATTAAATTGAAAGCGCTATCTTGGTACATAAATAGTTAACGTCCGGTATTTAAATTATACAGAAGTGACAATTTCTTCAAAAATTCCTAGATGTGTTTTCCGGTGTTTTAAACACACTTTTAGATCCAACTCTCCGTCGTCCGCATTTATTTGGGCACTCTCGTCACTTGCGAGACACTTTGGCTCGCACTGGTTTAAGCCCATATCTTTTCCCGCCGTGTAGTGTCAAGAGGGCATATGTATGCTTCTTTGTTCATAGCCCGTTGTATGGTTGGGCTTTTTTTTTCCTTTGAAGGTTTGGGAAATACAGTTCATAAGTACGCACCCCGCGTAATTCATAACTTCGTTCGTATCATTCGACTGGGATTCATGAAACGTGCTCAGGTATCAAAAACGGCCATTAAATTGCCAAGCATTAAATTACGAATTTCTTTTCTTCTTTCTGAGATAAGAAGGCAGTTAGGAGTGCGATAGTGTGGTCGAGTTAGACCATAAACATGGTGTATGTACTATTATATACAAAGTTTTCGTGTTTGCAAGTGCTCCATATGTTTGTTAGTAACTGACGCGTCGCTCTTGCATAGCCAGCTCAAATGACAATCGTCGTCATTACACATGACGTCGCTTTTTTTAAACGCAGCTCGGTGTAAGGCCAATATACTCAAGCCCTTTTTCCTGGCTATACTACTTTGGCACCTGCTAAGTGTTTGCTTTGCTTGATCACGTTCTGCACTTCGTATACTCAGAGTGCGAATGGTTACCGGTTTCACGCACCTTTTGTCAGACATCTCGGTTGAGTTGGTTCTAATCCGAGATTTTAACTTCCTTGCTTTATAACCTTTTTGTATTGCCATCTTTTTTGATAAGGCGAGACAAGATCGTCATGTGTCTACCCATTATTTTGTTGCGAACTAACGTTGCTGCGACTACGTCCCTTTTGGCATTTTAACTCTCAATCTAGTCGGAGTGAAACGGTTTTTGTCTGCAATTGAATGAGCGAATGTGTTGCTCCTATGATAGGGCTCGGTACCTAAGGTTTAAGGGTACGAGTGTGTGCTGTAGATAGCGCATGGGGTGGGTGCAAAGGTGCCTGATACTTTGAATATCACTCTCCACGTGCTGAGGGGGTGCACCATCCAGTCTGGTCACTCGGAATAACCTGAATAGTAGCTTGATCATGTCGAAGAACAAGAACGCTGTAGGTTGGACCCTTTTATAGGTGTATTCGGCTCAGCGCGCTCTTCTGCTTCATTTGCCGCCTTATTCTGCATTCCTAGACTTGGTCACATATCCTTAGGTAGAGCCTTCCGTAGAGTTTGCCTGTAATTAAAAACGCTTGGACGCCAGCAACACAGCACTAGGAAGTCAGACCCTCCTTGGCCGCAGTTGCTGAGTGGGTTGCTAGCTCTTGCATACTCGGTCACTTGTTATATGGTTTTGTCATCTCCGAGATCGATACACTCTACGTGTATATTCGGGCTAGTATGACCTAGATCTTATCTCACTTAGACAGACATAAATTTTCACCTCTCTCCGGCTTTGTCTCTAGACAATTTCTCGGATTTGACCTCTCTACACTTTTTACTCAAGATCATCGCTTTTTTTGAACTGTTTTGTTAATAGCGTCATTTCTTCGATTCTAGCTTCTGATATGCCTGTGAGATACTGACAAGCCTTCTCTCAGTCCTTTGACACTGTAGAAGTTTATTATTTTCAAAATGCATGATGACGAATGGCATCTCATTATTAGAGTTCTTTTATTCGCCCTGAGTCTGACAAAAACGAAAGACAAGCTGGAACAAGTTGTTCAGCTCTGGACCGCTGACAAGTGCCACAGAGGACATCTTTGTCATTTCTAGATAGGTCTGGTTGCGTGTAGCAGGTCTTCAAAGCTTGTATGACTGACTTCTGCTTTTTCTGTAAAAAATGTTATTCTGTGTCTGTGAAAAAATCGGATGATGAACTGTATTATGAATTGTGTGCATTGGGGCCATTAATACAGAAAGCAAATGGTTACTATTATGCGAGAGTATAAAGGGCCTGTACATTAGTTTGTTCAGTTTGAACACCTCATATAATTTCATCCTCGTCACTTCTTCTCTAATTGATATTGGAATTTTGAGAGTCGCCACGTTTATCTATACTTTTCACGTCATTGATGTTCTTCTTAGGTGGTTGGGCAGATCAATTGGGCTCTATGCTCTTTACGTCTGTTCTCGGAGTTGCCACCGCTTTCGATACATGGGAGTGATGCGGAATAGTTTCGTACGCTGTCTTGAGATAAATCCCACGAGATATCCTGCACCCACTCTACCTTGGATAGATGGTTATCCCTGTCTCGTAGTGCGTGTTTGGTTATACGTGCACAATACTTTCCTTCTTATGACCTGGGGCAATGTTCTTGTTTGATCCCGATGCCCTACGAATTGCCTCTTGACTTACAGTCTTCGAGATTTCTCGTCTGACAGCATAGTGTAACATGGAAGCTTAATAAGCGCTTGCCGAAAACGAGGTAGAGCGCGCGTGAGCAGACGAGTAGACTGTTTAGGTGTGTACTGTCTTTCACTCTCCTCCAGTGTTGCAGGTTTACTTCCTTGTGTACTTGTGTCATGAGTCTTCAAGTGAAATCTGCTCTTTCAACCCATCTAAATTTGGTCGCTTTTTATTTCTGAAAAATTAAAGAGCATTCATGTTTTTCAGGGCCACTCTGGTATTATGAGCTGTGGGTACCGTAGACACCCTCAGCCACACGTTTATGTCTGACCCTCTTCACGAATCCTTTAGGTTCGGGGGGAACATTGTTCATCTTAGTTGTTTTGCCTGTATCTTGTCTCCAGCTATGAATCTCTACACCAACTTATCTGAGGATAGCTTTCCCATGATTTCACATTGTATCATCCTACAATTTTTTAGTACTCTATCGCGTGTAGTTAGGAGGATTACGGCGCTCAATTTTTAGTCAATATTAATGTACAGCCTCCCGTAAAATAATTCACATACCTATTTATAGTATAATTAAATTCGATAGTTTATTAGTTTACCAAATGAAAGACTAAAGCACGGTTGCACACATCAAATAGATATCAGCTTGCGACCAATTCGATTGCTGTATACACCAAGATGTTAGATATGACACTGGTTGTTTCATACTGACTATAGTTGGAATTCGTTCTACATAACACTTCTATAGCTTACATAGAGGGCCAACTCAAATTAATTATAGCCTACGACGGTGCTCTTAATTGACATATTGTCTATTAGACTCTCTAAGTCACCTCATATAACTGGGTGTTACTCCATACTTTGTTGAGGTTGCGACTCTAGGCTCACGAGTGTGTGTGTCATTTCAATGACCCTCTCTTCACTTCTCGTTTACTCTCATGTTCACCCTCCGCGTTCTCTATCTCTAGAACCAACAGACCGCGCATGTATTACAACAAACATCTGTTAACCAGAGATCTGAAGTAAGGAGCCGAGATCTTATTTATCCTCAATTATCACGTAAACACAAAGCAGCCGGTGAGTCATTTATGTGGACCGGGTTTCCTCTATAGATAAGTTGAATATGTATGAGGCACTTTCTCTAATGTTTTACATCTTCCTGATACACATTCATCCATCATTTTTGTTGAGGCTCATGATACACTACAAACAACCTTCCGCTTGTACCTTTTGTGATGTTTCTCAGTTATTCACATTTGCTTGGCTATACTAGATATTTTGATGAATCTCGGCCTAGATTCCATGAGTAACTTAACATCGATGGGTGTAGCTTTCCCGAATAAGAATGCAGCGTAGATCGCATGTTTATTCTCAATCTCCTATCGCTGAAATGTCATTGGACCAATATGACAAGGACAACACCCATGGTCAAGTAGAGCACCTTTATGCGTCACCATCAATCTCATTACTGTGCTAACACCTCTAATGTAGTAAACCTATTCTAAATATGAGCGGTTTTAATTTATCCCTACATTCTACTTAGCTCAAATCGTCTCACAACGCCACCCGGGTAGAGAGAGAGTAGACAATCGTCAGATATTATCGAATCTACACTTTATGTAATAGCCACATTCGTCCAACATCGTCGTCCCATTACAAACAGAGCTAACTCGCGATATTTCGTCACCAGTTGTCTAACTCCTGCATCTAATCAGTTAAGCTCCACATGATTCTAGTAATCTCATCGTGATATTCTTTATCACACTCAGATCCTTTGTACCCGCTTCACGCTAGCCCAAAACGTTGTGACCCATAGACCTTGACGCCTCTCCGACTTTTGAGTCTATCTCAGATTGTCAAAAAAGCTCTCTTTACAATGAAAGATATCCTTGAAATGTCTTTAACTATTAAGTGAACAACGATTTTTTTAAAACAATGATAGTCAATGAGGGGCCCCTCTAAACTTTTACCCACGAGCTAACTATAACATCTCTGGCACTCGTCTCTGTTCTGCGCAGATATTGAGAATGTTGGAGCCCGGCAGGTTCTCTTTACTTTTAGTGGCAATCTATATCGTGCCCTCCGAAACGCCATCAAATACATACCAAACGTTGTATCATCTACTCATTAGAGTATTAACTCTTCATTGGAGGGTTGTTTTTTATCGTTTTCTCTATTCCGTACTTTACATCACCTTCTGTGAATCCACTCTTCGACTTTCTTCCTCGTCCCGGGTCTTGCTGATTCTTGTACTATACAAGCACCAAAGCTATTGACTATAAACAAGACTTCATAGTTATGACCTGAATGCATCGCTCTTGATTCGAATAAGTTGAACACTAGTAAAGCCTCTCATCTCTCCTTCATACTTTCATGTGACTAAGTGTCGCCGCCCCGTTAATTTGACACTCTTGTGTGTCTTTGTAACGACCACTCTCCTGTTGTCTTGACTTTTAAAGAGATACACTAACCGCTGGTAATCAGACCTGAATAGAAATCTGATATATTGTTATGTTTCGTTTGTCCAACAGCCTGTCCGATAGATATCGAGTGGTGTTGATTTTTGATTTAATATGGTTGTGTTTTTACCCGAGGGCTGAATAATTTTTCTTCTTCCAAATAATCTTATGAGACCATGGGTCAATCGCACTGTTTTTCGGTACCTGCTTTCATATTCATATACGTTTTGACCCAATGGTAAGTTGATAGGCTCTCGCGGGTTATTTCCTTATGACAAGCTCCACCTTCCACTGTAAGTCAAAAGTTTTTGACCCCTGACCTTGAATCTTTCGAAATATTTTTTCTCAAACACTCTTTTAACTATTGGTCCTATCCTTTTTAATGCGTACTTGTCTACATCTCATCTTGTGTGGTTATTCCTTAAGACCTAGCTCTTTCTCTCACTGGTACTCGCTTTTGATAAGTTGTATCACCCTGCAGCTTCGGCATCTTGTTGGAACATTTACCGCTTACGTGTTTGCTCCAAAGCATCCTGAGGCTTTGTGCCATCCATATCTTTTGATAGTCATATTAACTTAGTGCCATAGTGATTCATGAATTCACCCTTCTCTGTGAGCGTGTTGTCTTACAGCCTGAGTGTGCTTCCAGAGTGGATAACAATATTCAGGTTAGTTGCGCTTTCATATTTTGAAAGGTTGTTGTTAGCCATATGGGCATCTCTCTGTCGCAGAAACGCGTCCAGCGCAGCTCTGCCTCTTATAATCTCCGCCGTTAACTAGGACATTTTTGACCTGCAACTATTTGGATTATATGTTGTGAGTTTTTGTTAAATGACCTGCACTGTATGTAGACTATCATTGTTTTATCACACCATTCTCACTTCTGATAGACCCTGCAATTGTACTCAAATGTGACCTAAAACTATGCCTATGACCATTGACTATAAACTTATATGTCACATAGCATCTTGCCGCTCCTTCTGGTCACTACTTAGATTCACTCTCCGTTTGGCACGTTGAACCTCTTTCTATAGATGATTGTTTTTCGCTCTGTGCGGTATTAAAAAAGTCGACTCTTTCTCCATTTCACCCTATAACCTCTCTTTACCGTCGCTAATTTATGACCTTTGTATATGTATAGTCGCGAATTTTAATCTAATTGTATTTATCACTAGCCTCAGTGTCATATTAGTACCCGTACTGATTTGTTTTTCCATGAACTCCTGTTGGTATGACTGTCATTTTTCCTATCTTCCTAGTTTTTGACCCCTACCGTGGTTTATATCCACCGCTGTCTACTCGTTAATATCTCTTATTTCCGGCTACAGGACACTCCCACGGCGCGCGTGTCGACCGGCGGCTGAGCAGAGAGGGAGCTGTCTTACGTTGTGACTGCTCTCAGATCAGCCCGGCGACATTCATCTGTAATTCCCTACATCTCACGCTCATTACGCTAATTACGTTTCTCGTGAGCCAGACGTTATCCAGTATGTTTGGCTGTCCTTATTTGAGCTTGACCATCCCTTTAGTTATGTATTCGGGATTATTCGTGGTGTGTCTTCATTGTATTTTACGGTTGACGAACACGTATTCGTTATCTAGGCATCGTTTGCCACTGATCTTCGCTGCCTGTGTCCATCAGTGAGTATTCGCACTGATCGCTCGTGCGAGATGAAGTTTGAGCTGCTTCATACTCGACGTCTATTTTGATGGGTCTCAGCCCATCTGCTATCGCTGTTTCTTGCTTTTCTTTTTAGCGTTTTCTCCCGTGGTTGTCAGGCCTTCCCCTTGTCTCCCGGCTCACACGCGCTCTGGTTTGGCCGGTCATATTGCCACACCGGTTTCGACTGCTTCAGTAATCTATGAAACGTTTCGATTTCTGGATTTTGACTTGTTGTACTAGCTGCAGCAATTTTGCCATTCATGGGCTAATAAAATGTCTGTTCAATGTATGTTCTCTCAATATATGTAATTTGTATATTAGTACTTGCATACCACTTGTATCTCATTCTGCATCATGAGATTTGTGTTTTTTGACACGCGTGACGCCGTGGTGTTCCCGTCACTTTCATTGCCTCCACTTTGCTTATATTGCTATGCGTAGCATTATTCGTCGCTGCATCCTGCTGGGTGTTGGCACTTTCGTCAATCACAGGTGGAATCTGCCAGCTTATCCTCTCAGTTCATTGGCCGCTGTGATGCCTCGAGCTTGTTATTCGTATCCTGTATTCGCGTATTGGCGCTCGCGCTGTTGATCCATCGCTACTTGTTTATTTTTGTCGTGTGATCTTCTGTTGTTTTGCGATCGCCCAAGATCTCAGATCTCGCGTAACTCGGGTGTTTCTTGCTACTTTGCTGTAGGTTTTTTCTCGTGCTCTGTACAGGTTTTTTTGAGACGTAGTAATACATATGAGTCATACTGAGCTTTTGTTGCTTACCTTTCACGTGTATATGACGATAATAGTCTGTGCTACCTCTTTGTCCAGTAGATTGTTGCGATCACCATGTGACATCTCCGACATTGAGTTAGCATCCCCAGATCACTTTTCTGCTCTGATTGCAGTCGTACATAGCTCTGTTTATACCCCTCGTAGACTCTATATGTAGGTATTAGTTGGTATCACTGGTGCGCTTACATTATTTTTAGTGATCACCTTGGAGAAGTCTTTTGCCTTGCTCGTTGGTATGCTGCACTTTGCATATGTCTGCTTTTGGAGCGTGCAGTCGGGCGGGTATCTTTACTGTTTGCCCAACATCGAGCAGGATTAGTTCTGCACCCAGGAGGCTTCTCTTCGCGTGTGTTATGCTTCATGGCTCATGGTCTTTTCTTTCCAATAGTGAACAGCCAGACTTCAGCCTATTAGTGCTTTTCTCCCGCTGCATACTCTTTTTCACCATATCATACGCTGTGACTTGACTTCTCTATGTGACGTATTTTAAATGCTCCCTGTTCGGCGTGCTTTCCTGCTGCATTGTACACTTGCACCGAGAATCCGACTGTGGTGCTGTTTTTAGGGGGGTTTCGGGGTAGATTGTTCTTTTTTATGTGGTCTTCTTTTATGTGTTTAGTTCTTTCCCATACTTGCGTACTCACTCAACACGGTACTAATCTAGCTTAGAGGCCTCCTATTCTCTCATTGGATGTTATTTCCGGGCCTACTTCCTCATCTATGCTGAACTCATTTTGTGTTATACTTTTAGCACTTAGATCTTCTATCTTAAACGTTCAGCGGCTAGCACGCATTCACTACTGATTACCCTATATTACTCGGCCTGTTGCTTATTAGTATCTCGATACTCTTTACCTCTGATTTATTCTACTATTGCCCCTTATTTGTAGCACGAGGAAAGGATTGGCAGATATAGCTATGAATTGCTCCGTAATTGAAGAGAGAGAGCAGCGCTAAGTTAGATGTGCAGCTCTAAGCGTTCACTATGATTCCTCGTTGCGCTGTTCGAAGGATGTACCTCTTTGCAACATTGTGGCTCTTCGCGTCCTGTGTGCTCGACACCATATGCCATCAGCCACACGCATTGGGGGAAGTTCACGGGCTATCCCACTGGCCTCGTCTCATAGTGTCCTGTCGCTCATACACGGTGTGGTGATGTGTGTTTCCACGGCTTCTTGTCGGAATGTGGATGGCTCTGTACGCGCGAGTTCGAGCTGTCTCGCTCGTTGTATACAAGGCTTAGTTTGATCTCAGTGTGAGTGTTTCCGCGTGAGAACTACTACCCTGGGCACATGAAATCCTATAGCTTTACAGTACTTTTTTTTCCCCATATTCTCGTTTGTTCATTCAACTACTTTGTATGATTCTATCACTCCATCATCTTCCTCCATGCCCAACTGTGCACAAAACTGACGCAGTATGGCGTCGCACTGAGAATTTAGATATGGTGATCTCCAGGTACCGCCTCTCAGTTTGTTCTCGAGGCATATTGTAGGATTCGACTGGATACTTTTTTTTCTATTATTTATCCCCTTTTTTGCCCTGGCTTCCCTCGGAGTAGATAGGAGAACTATTTTTTATGTAATTTTCTTTTGGTGCGCGCTACGTATCGATGCTAGGTTATTTATTCAGCCGACTTCCGATGATTGAGTTTCGATCTCTTGATGCTCAATGCCGTTCCTACGTCTTACACACGAAGAATGTCTTTCTCAACGAGGTGCATGGTGTACTAGGCATTGATGGTAATGACATCTGCATGCTCTCAAACAATCTAGAGCAAGGGCAGGCCCCCAGGATGGGAAAACCTGAGGCAGACCCTTGGCTCCGTTCATACTAAAGACTTCTTGCGGTATTTCTCTACATCTCTTGGCGCACACAATATGGTCTTCGTCTTGCTCGCACAGTGACTCGCGTGGGCGTCAAGAACTCGAATTTGATCTCATATTATCTGAGGCTTCATGTATCCGCGAGATCTAGTTGTGCCCTACATTGCCCTCGCTCATCTTATCGAGAGTCGGCCTCCTTAATCGCTCATGTATTACACAGTTCTTTATGGATACAGTGGGTAGGTGGGTGGATCCTCGATCGGGATAGACATGACATGTACATCGCAGTGTTCTCATGTGCACTCTGTTCTTTCTATTGTTGTTTGCTTTGTATTGAGAGTTGATACAGTAGAGACTTGGAGAGTCTCATATCTAATTCGTATAGCTCATTGGTACGCGCGCCTTTCTTCCTACTTGTGTGTATCGATGCGCTGTGGCGTCTCGTCCATTGCATCTAGGTGACGACCCTTAGCTCTGGTCGTGTTACGTCTAACGGTCTTCACAGACGACTCCCAGTGTTGTCATACATTCCACCTTTATAGACTATACGTGCCTCTTATTATACCTATTCACTCAACTGATCTCTTGTCATATGTATGTGGCAGACCAGCAACCATTCATGCTCTGCCTTCCACCACACGACGCTTTTTTGTCTGTGCTAAGATATTAGCCTGTTACTCATTTTTTAACTTGATATCCTCTGCGCGCTCTCTCCTCTCTTTCTGCTGACTGTTGTCGCCTTCGGCTGCTTTGCTCTCGATACCTTTACTATAGTTTTTTCACTAGTTTTGATATATTATTCATGAGTCCTTATTGTAAACGTTTACCGTTTGCCTCTGCCTGCTATGGGTACTTACCCTGTGTTGAAGTAGTTATATTTACTTATATACTCACCGTTACTCTCTTACGGTATACTTTTACGATTGATAGCTCAAGTGGGCCTAAAACAAAGCTAAAACATATGCTACCCTCCTGTACTCCTTCGTAAATTAGCACACGTTGGTATTCCTGCAATGTTCCGTGCATGAATACACTCTGGAGCACATTAGAAGAGCTCGAGGTAGGGTATCCAGCGAAAATAGAGGGAGATCGTTTGTTGTCTGAATACTGGTGTTTACATATGTGATCCAAATGTTCTAGGTTGTGCTCTCGGAGCTACCCGTGTTATCGAGTGCCGCAGTGATTCCACCTCTTTGGTGTATCTGGCGACAATCCATGAGGTCTGCTGCTTTCATCCGTGTTTGTTTCAGTCTTTCCACCACAGTTCCCCTTCCACTAGCATCCAAACAACAATCTCCTCCTGTCATAGCTTCATCAGGAACACAGGTTCCAGTGGCCTAAGATAGCTTCGAATAAGCGGTGGTAAGTCGTTCTAATGTATCGGGCTCCAGAGTCCAATTGTCTTATACTAGTGCACAAGTTTCTTCGCTCTCTCAGATCATCGTCGGATTCCTGTGTTTAAGCACTATAGCTCGTTTTTATTTATTGAGATTTAGTGTCGTCGTGTATATTAATTTCTTACTATAAACCCCTTACGAGGAGAGCCGTAATAAATCATACTTTAGCTATATACACAATAACATGCCATATTGGCTAGCTCCCCAAGACAGATCACAATAAGTCAAAGATCGCTCTGGACAAACTAACGGATTGCCTCTCTAGATAAGGAAGCTACAAAATGGGATCAGAGTCTATAGAGACGAGTAAGCAATCCGTCTTTTGTTGATCTGAAGGGTCGACACCACCGTATGAGCCCATTAAGTCTTTGAATCACATCAAAACGGAATACACCGTAGCCTACAAAACTCATGTCATCGACCTTTACATTCAGGTCATATTGCCGATTATCAATTGCTTGCTCAACACTATTTCTGGTCGTCAGTTTGTATTGTTGACCTGCTCATCTATTCTCGACAATAGCGTACTATTTTCAAACTCCTAATTCGAAGGTGGCGTCTACGAAATCTGGTAATCTCACCGGTCCACATACCGATCATGACATTCCCGACTAGCGTAATCCTTTGTCAGTGGTCGTACCGCCTTGGATTACATCACACTGTGCCGCGATGTTAATTGATATCGATCAGTCAAACCGTATCAGAATCCAGACACGATAACCATAGACTTATAGTTAGCCTTGACGTATGTGGTCAACACACGGCGCTCTTCACTCGGCTTACCAATTCCAAGCGAAGGCTGCCGCCGTATCAGCATCCGTTATTGGCGAGCCCGACGGTTAAGCATCTCTCTGCTGCTGAGACCCCAGGTTCTGGACACGCTTAGTACCGCCCTGAGCCCGTATGTCTGAAACTAAAGTAAAATATCCGGTATAACATACCCGTAGTCAAGATCTAACGTAGTGGTGAATATTTAGGAGTGACAGTTCGTACCAGCTAATTAGTCTCTTTGTAAACCAACATCAGTCAACTGCATCTATGACTTAGTGTTAGTTTCCCGACGCACCCTATTATATTTGGTGTAAATCCGCAATCAGGTCATTAAATAGGCTTGCCGCGACTGTGGTATTGAACATTTGGCCCGACCGAACCAGTGAAGACTATTTTTTAGTGCTGCAAAGCAAATATCTGAAAATTACTCAGACGGACCATAGAATAGAGTGCAGAGCTGCATTATTTTACTGTGTATTGTACTGTTTATGTCAAGGTCCATATGTACTCATGAGCTAGCGTTCACCTTTCATGATAATTCAATCGCATTGTCGTTATTCAGCCCCCTGCATGCGAATGTCGTGCAGTAATCAGTGTATATAACCATTACATTTGACTACGCACAAAACTTCAATTCCAAATGTTGCCAGGTCTCAACTCCCTATTACTCATTGGCCATTCCTTTGAACCATTTTTGGGTTTCGTTACACAGGGCTATGCCATGTTCACGTCGTTTCTCTCGCATCACGATCTTTTGGGAGAAACTCCATAATTATACCTCAATATTGAATCTTTTTTCCATCTGGACACTCACTGCCTGTTACCACCGTCCCGTAGAATATAGGTGAATGCGTATAGTGCTCTACTCCACTTTTACAGAGTGAGCCCATCTCAAACTTAGCATATTATGGGCACAAGTTGCTGTAAGTTGTCATTGAAAAGAAGTAAGTGAACCATTGTTCTATCTCTGCGTTTGTGACAAGGTCAGCTGCTTGCGTCATATGCCTTCCTTCAATACACATCCGAAAGTAGCTTAGTCATAAGGGTAAACTCATCACTGAGCTCGACGCGATGTGAATGAGCTCGTTCTTATTGTTAACAGCAAGTGGTTATATGTGGCACATCGCCTTAATCAAGTGTTGTTTGATATAAATCATCTTCAGAAGTTCAAGAGGCTCACCGGTGTCACTAATATCGCTCTCTCGTACTCAGCGCAGTGAGCCCTTAGTGGTGTCTCTCTGCTTGCTCAGAAGCTGAATTATTCGGAGAAGGACTACTCCACTTATTCACTCTCATTCATAATGTATTATGGTTGACTATTCCTGAATGAAGTTGCAATGGCCAAATTTTGAGAGTCCCACAACACGGTAGTTTTCGAGTCCCTCGGTTATAGGAAGCGCAACAGCAAGTGTAATATCAACTACACACATACTCTCCTAGTTGAGTGTGCTTGCACTGCTATGATCAGCGACGAATTTATAATTTCTGAGTCAGGCATCTGAGACCATGGATTATTGATTTAACCATCGGTCGTTATTAGGAACAATAA
Source organism: Ostrea lurida (assembly GCA_903981925.1). Classification (NCBI taxonomy): domain Eukaryota; kingdom Metazoa; phylum Mollusca; class Bivalvia; order Ostreida; family Ostreidae; genus Ostrea; species Ostrea lurida. The sequence continues at coordinate 17,801 of CAJDSM010002396.1, forward strand.
CTGGTCAACGTTTTCTTGTGTTTCCGAGTCCTCTCTACAGTATGACTCGAAGATGATCCCGAGTGTCTTAAGCGTGTTCCGGCAACAGTTCAAGTTGGGTTATCGCGGTATGGGTCGTCCGTGTGCTAATAATGTATTGACCCCTGTGTCCTCTTGGTGCTTTATTTCTTCAGCCACACCTCCACGCCGACTAAATTTGCTGCTAAGTTTGCTCAACCATGAGACACTGTCATACTAAATAACCTCATATAACATATCGACTTATGAAGCTCATGATGCCTATGTGGTCTCTGAGTGCCTTTATCTCGATTCGATCGATAAATATTTATAGTAGCTGCGCTCTAGACTTTGTTTTTCCTTCTCCTATTATCCACGAGCTTCGCGCTGTAAATGTAACTCGTTGTGGTCCTTGGCGTAGTGGTTCTTCTCTTGTGTCTTTTAAATATGCATCCTTGTTTATATGTTACATTCCAATTATATTTCCATTTTATAATACGTCGGTTTCTCGAAAAGTGAAGTCCAAATCGCTTTCAAGGTCCAGGGTGTTGGCTCACAATAAACGTTGCTGTCGCGTCCGAGGGGGTAATCATCGGGATTCTGTGTTGTCAAGTGAAGTTCATTGGTTGGCTGATAAAGAGGTTAGGCTGTGAGCGTGTACCATACTTGTTTACTTTCGCCCTAGTCCCTCGTCTGTTTCACGTACGTTGTTTAATGTTTGATTGCGTGTCGCTTAGTCTGCTCTGGAGCGATAAGTTCTGTGTTCCTACTATCTAGGTTTTTTACTCTTTATCCGTGCTTTGTAATTTCCTCTAGTATGGAGAGTCCTCGCTCGATAACAGTGCATCATATTGAAATAGTTGTTTTTCACCTACATTCGTAGCTGGAGTACTTGCTTTATTGGGGAAGCTGTCTATACCATCTGGTAGTCAACATTCACCCCCCTCCCCTGGTGTTTCTGGTTCTTTGCCATTTCACTTAACGCCTAATAAAGGAGTTGTCAAATTTTCCCTTCCTGTCTCGTTCACTTACGGAGACGGAATCTCGTTCAGTCCTTTGATCCTCGCTCTGCATCTCAAATGTAATTGTATATTGCTCTACATATTAACAACACGGGAGTACGCCTTGATGCGGATTGTTCTTGTATATCTGGGTTATATTAAGTCAGCAATCTTCGGTATTATCGATCTAGTTAGACTCTCAAGCATGTATGCGTTACAGTTTTACCTATTTACCTCCTCTACTCTAAAAGCTCCCACCTCTATCATGTGTATTTGTTGTATAAGATAAATGCTCGTGTTGACTACTAGTCTTGCAGTCTTGGACGACGTGTTTGTTCTAGTACATTCCGCGGGCTTTTTGTGTAGTCTACTTGCACATAACCAGCTGGATAGCGGTAACCGTGGAGGTCCAGAACTATTAATATCTTGACGCACCGCCACTGACAAGCTGTAAAGGCCAACATTCGTTGGTGCACTTAGTATCAGTTAATGACAATATTTTATTAGGACCGTTAGTTTTAATTTATCTATTTATCCCTCGCATTTAATTAAACACTTCCATATTGAAGTGCCATAGTGTACCCATACCACACTTCTGGGGGTCCTTACAGTTTAATTTCTTACGGACCTTTCTTATTTTTGTGTTAAAGTGTTAATGTCCTTTGCGATGTTGGATCACTGAGTTACTTCCGGGCTATAGATCATTATAATATTAATTGTAGACTACAAGATACTCGTTTTGTGGAGTACTTTATGAGTTAGCCACACTTTTTCAGAATATCTTAAACTTGCTCATCAGAACTTAGTCCTAATTGTACCAATAAGGCACAACCCTCCAATCTAGCTATTGTTGGTTCACCTACACCCATGAACAGCCCTATATAGTTGTTTCGCGCAGATATTATATGACAATACATGCGTCATAACATAGCCCTCATATTAGGCACTGTAATCCCCTTGTAACTAAAGATTTTCCATGAAAACGTTGAGCTAATGTAATGGGTTTTCTACCATATACGCAGCTAAAACAGAATGCCTCTTCTTCGATTAAAAGGAAAAATGGGTGAAAGAGCAGATTTCACTTGAAGACTCATTACAACAAGTACACAAGAATGTAAACCTTCACCTGGGAGGCGTGACATCAGCGGTACTATTCCTGCTTAACCATCCTCTTTGTGTTCTCTCGTAATACTTTCTTCTGTCTTTCCCGGCACATGTACTGTAATGTATGTTGTGACTAGTCTGCTACCATAATCTTGCCTGTAATAGTCAGGCAGGGGTTCTGGGGATGGATCAGCGATTATCAGAACTATGCCACCAGCGTGAGCTGGGGGCCTTCTCACACACTGGAGCAGTAATCATACCCACTAGTGTGTGGTCATACTCCCTTTTTCAGGGCAGTGTCGTAACCATTCTCTCTCCCAGATGGTTCAGGTTTCATGCTCCCAAATATAAGCCCATTGAGTTCCACCGCTAAGCATTTGACGTAAAAGAATAGATAATGTATAAAAAATCATTCCAATTTTACATTGAATCATTAAGGGGATCGTGAGGTATATGCTGACCTCCTTCTTCGCGATATTGAACGTACAATTTCATGTATTTCATGCCACAATTCGATGTTTTGTCACAGTAAAAAACTATCCATTTTACAGAACATATGTAGCTGTAACTGACAGTTGTGAGTCTTTCGGGGGAATGCCTGATTTTCCAAAACTTGAAATGACAAGACACCTTGTTTGCGCTCTGCCTATTCGTTACTGTTTAACCACCGCTGCAAGGCATGCTCACGCTCTCAGATCTTTTGTCTTTTTTGTTATTGTATTCTTCCAGGGTTAGATTAAAGTTCTGAATTTAGGTTTCCTGCGCCCACTGCGACTTTCGGCTTCTCTGCTTAATGCCAATTGTGTTTAGATTATATTTTTCTTCTTCTCACTGAAGTTCAGCTGATAAGCTACTGTGTCTCAATTATAGTTGTGCCTGTGCACTGACAGCCTAAATATAGTAAGTGCCCTACTTCATGAACCGGCCATTCACAAGGTGTTGTAAGAACGTAAGGTACGATTCAAAGCCAGTCTCCGACAAGCGACAGGAGGTTGTAATCTATCTGTTGGTTTGCTCATGTCAATGATAATGTATGTCTTTGCTTTCGCATAGGTGAACCTACACATGTGAAATACAAACTATGACCCATGTTCCGTACAAGACCTATGGCTCGACCAATGTCTTGTCAACTCTGCTTTATTTGGCTTGGCATCAAATGCTACTACTTCCATCTAGTATTGAGAGACACTTACTTTTAGTACTGCAGGCTTATAACTCTTGTACTCAGATGTCCTTAACCTATTAGTATTTGTTGCTCTGCGATGGAAATCTCTTATATATTCTTGTGGTCCGCTGGCCTGACTCATCGGTCTGTTCTTTGACTTCGTTCGTTTCTACTTACGTCTGCTCTCTTGATGGTTTATTCCTGAGGGTGGTGACCTGTATTCTACATGGTTGATTTTTATCTTTATCATAACGTTTCCGTTGCCCAATCAGTGATGGATTCTACCAAGTACATCACTTGAATCTCTATATACTTGTCCCTCTTAAGTTATTACGGGAGGCAAAGTTCGTCCTCTCGCAGCTCGTCAGTTTGAATGCCAGAACAGACACTGTTCCTATCCTCCACCTTCAAGTCGTTCTTGGCCCTCCTGACATGGTTTGACCAAGTCGATGATGCGCTTGTGGAGTCACACATTAGTTGGATGATAGACACTTGATATCCTTATCCCGTGAGAGCGTAATGAGCGATAAGACCATCGCTCAGTATGGACAATGCGTATAATTACAAGATTAACTTCGTATTAGACTCATGTCAAGAGTATCGGCGCAAGTTGCGTTACTCTGATGCGTTGAATCCCAGATCAGATGATTATATTGTTATATGATATTTTCAGATTCACGGTCCTGTAAACGAGGGACGGGTTACGTGGTTTGTCTTTTTGTCCATGCTGATAAATGTCTTCGTAATAACATTGTGTCTCGTGTCGTGAATATGAGCTCATTTGTTACCTACACTGTCTAATCTGCAATTACTCTGCGAGATTTTGTTTACCTTCCCCGCCAGTCTTCAACATTTCAATTCGGCTATACACGTTTGAGCGTCTCCCACTCCTACTGCTCTTCCTTCTCATAGAGATGAAGAAGGGAGTCCTATTTTTCATTCCTCTTCATTGTTTATTGTTCCCTCTTGCCCATGGCATTCCAGAGCACCGTTCTTGTTAGATCTAGGGGCCGCTCCACTGTCCGCAAACTAGTGCTAAAGAACGAATATTTCGGTGGTGGTCATTCCCTCTTCTTCCTCGCCTGGACATTACCCGGCTTCGACTGCTTCATACTTGTTATTTCGTGCCCCACGAACTTACTCTGCTATAAAAGGAAAAAGAATCCGCATACCTCACACCTTACAAGTAACATTGTTGTCCCTCGATACTACCAATGCGCCGCCAGGAAGGGATGAGCGAGACACAGTTGAGGCCAGTGTCGAGACGTCCCAAATAAACAGCGGATTATCAAATTGATGGTTTCAAAGCGCTGAAACATCGACGTTTGTAAGACATCTTCATCTGTGTAATCTTTCAATACCTCGACCGTCATTTGTCTAAAAATATTTTTACCATTCGTAAACATCGGGTCCAAAGATGTCGCCTTACACTCCTTGATTTTGTCCGAACTTGTCCCCGCATTCTCGGGTGCCCGATAAACACACAGGTTGCTGTAATACCATATCCTTATAGGGGTCGGGTCACATGCACCAACGATTCACTCTCACACACCTTCGGAATATTCGGACTTTGTAGGCGAGTGTTGATGCACACTTCTACACGGTTTATAGTCTACTTCTTTAGGCCTAGATAGTGCATTCTAACTTCGAAAAAAGTTTATCGCCTTTGTTAATGTCCTGTTCGATTTGTTTTCGAGTGGTACCAGATAGTAGGTTTTACATTTTAATCAGTCCTTTGTTTACATCATGACGCTAGTCTCCTTTATTTGTAAAACATGACACCAGAAATTTGAAATTTAGAAATCTTTGGCTCATATCCCCTAAGAGAGTCCCGAACAAGCTCCAAATTTTGGTGTTTTACTCTCTCCTCAGAAATGTGAGATTAGGTATTTCTTAATTTTGTGATGTTTACCAAGTTGAAAAACTGTTTTTGTCCCAAAAACTCGTATTCACCATCAGTCCTCGCTCCTTCTAATTTACGCGAATTAGAGTTCTTATTACCCTGTATTTGTTCCTTCGTACCAGAGGACTGGTGCTCCACTTTCACATTGTTTTTGATCTGTTAGCTAGTGGTAATCACCAAAGGATGAAAATTCTTTGCTTCTCTCCTTCTCTGTAGAGAGGCTTTAATACTGTAACAGCGCACACTTCTCCTGGGACAGACCATCTCCAGCTTATGATGTGGAATTTTTTCTCATCCACTAACCTTGCTTCTTGTGGATAATGTGATTTGCCCCCAAAGACCTTCCTGACACCAGACAATGTGGAGCAGGTCTGCGTGTGGAACATAGCAGTGTGACCTCTGTAAGATTTATGAAAAGAATGCAAAACCTCTCGTACCGCAAAAATGTTACCAGCTATGACTGTTGGTTCTTAGTGATTGTTAATTGATTGATTATTTATTGTTTTCTAAGTTCCCACTCGAGAAATATTCTTCACTCATATGGAGATCGTTTCACTCATATGTCGGTGAAGAGGCTGCAAAATTTAGGTCTATGCTCGCGCTCGATGGCCTTTGAGACAGGGGAGGGATCTTTTTCTGGCCGGTGCCACACCTCTGTTGACATCGAGAGTACCTCGGTTTTTCCGTCTGCATCCAATCGAGCCACCCCATTCAGTCGCCTCTTACGCACACGCAAGGGGATGCTTGGGGCCTATTTCTTAACCCGCCTCCATCGGGTCTACCTAGTACCGTGTCAATACCTGCAGTTTTAATATGATGTGAGGTACACCCATTTTAAGGTAAGTGCAACAATGTTCTAGTCTTGGACCTGTAACAACGATGAAAGGATCACTCAGTTCAAGACCCATAATAAAAGGCAGAATATAGAGGATTCAGATGACCAAGAATATGCAACTGTAAGGCAGTTCGTGTGTCTTCTCAGTATAGTATTGTATTCTCGTTGTGTTTGTTTTTTTAATTTTGGGCTGAAGACTCCGAAACAACATTGCTTCACTATGCTTTCGAAACCAAATTAAACCAAAAAACGAAAATGAGTAACAGAACATTTATAAATTTATTACTAGTAATGGTAGAATAAAGACACTCCTAAACCCTCAGGACTTAGCCTATAAACTATAAAAATCCTCCCAAACCCAAGGTAATAACAATAATTTAGAAAGTTGAACGTGACAACAGACGAAAAAATGTGATACGTAATGTAGTTAGCAAGGCCAGTTGTCTCGCTTCGACGACGAAATGGTTCGCTGCACAGCTTTTTAATAGTAAATGGAATATAGAAACGTCATTAAAGTTATTGTGAAAAACAAAGCAGTCGTGGTCAAATACAACGAGTGAATATTTACATCGCGGATCGAAATTAAGAAATGAAAGTTACATGTAGCAACGTTAACCCAGACTACCAATGTAACTTCCATGACTAATTGCTCGAAGAAATTCTTCACATCGGTTTTTGCTAATGTGAACCTTTGCACATTCTGTCAATTACCACAAAAACGCACGGTGGCAAGTTTCTCTTGATTAAATACTCAACGTCCTTACAATAACCTTAATGAAATGTTATAAAAGATCAAACATCCTACATTTCAATAAATCGATCATAGTACCTGGATTACACAGGCACTTGACGGTTTTAAAGATATATTATTAAAAAAAAATCTTCCCGATCCGTAACTAATATATGCTTGTCCATATTATTAGTTTACGGGAAGATTTTTTTTTTTCACAATTATATTAAAAACGTCAAGTGCCTGTGCTGGAATATATACATAGTAAGTGCACATTTTCAGACATCATCGGAAAAAGTATTTTTTCAAACATTTAATATTACTAATATACGTAACTTGAATAAAAACTATCTTTCATGGAATATGTCAAACTTGCCTTCTGTTCAGTTTCTCGAACTGAACCCTTGTGCAGTTTTGGGCATTGCTCCTACGAATAAAAAGATACAAAGTTCAGTGTGCATTGGCTTACCTCGGTAGTTTACTCTACCTTCATTGAACAAGAATCATTAACAGAAAACTAACATCTCACTTGATGAACAACGGGACTTTCAGCTTCTGCCATCGTCAACTTGCCAACTTATGTACCAATATTACCCATTATACACTGCAGATGCGTGTGTAATGACTTTTAAACTGAGTATTCGATATCGCCAAGAGCTTGTTCTGCGGTGAGAGCAATTCGTTTGAAAACTCGAGCAGGCTACTGACAATCAAGTTGTGTGAAGGGGTTTTATTCAACAGTCACCGTCTTAAAGGACAGCGCATTTTCAAAGGTTTATGAGGCGGCATTTGTGTCAAAATGTCTGTCCCCTGATTTATGCTTTCATGTGCAATTGTTTAAGGCCGTTTTTTCATACACTGATTTGACTACGGATTTCTCCGTTTAACTTCCTTCGGAAAGATGACAATTTTGGAAGTCCCTCCACGGCGGGTGTAAACCGGTCAATAGGACGGATGCTCTTACCTAGTCTCTACGGGCACTTGATCTCCCACTCCACTGGTGTGTCCCAGTGGATTCGGTGTTTTGCATAAATGCTCCGTTGTTTGTTGTATTCGCTATCTCGTGCGCACTTTCTGAGAATTTCCTGTTCGTGGCTATAACTTGCCCT
>CAJDSM010002396.1:25669-35907 GCA_903981925.1 Ostrea lurida
ATGACTTGTTTAACTTGTTCGATAGCCGAAGAAGCTTGTTCTGCGTAGACCAATTTTTGAATCGAGCAGGCTATCTTACACCTCAAGTTGGTTGAAAGGGTGTTTGCAACAGTGAGAACACGTGTAAAAGGACTAGCATATTACAAAACTGTTGCTCCCATTGATGAGCAGGCAAATTGGGTCAAGAACGTAGCTGCCGCCTCTCTGGCGACGTAGGGTGTCATCGAAAAAATTGGTGGGCCCAGAGGAGCACGTTGTTTTCGAGTGATTGCAGCTTCACTTGCTCTACAGGATTTCATCCGTTACCCGATCATAATCAATTGGCCCGACTACAACGGCCCGAGCCTCTGAATAAACTCCGCCGGTCAATTATAGTAGTGTATGCTTATAACCTCTATACCATAGGCAAATTGATTCTCACCTCAACTGAGCTTGATGCCAGCCGGTAGCTTCGTGAGTTATTATAGCACAACAATCGAATCCAGTTCAGTCTAGCTTATATTTCCACTTTGCGACTATCGAAGATATCACTGTCGTAATCTTTGCCAATTTACGACAGAGACGCACTGGCTGTAATAGCAACTATGACACCTCACAAGTGCTAGTGAGTTCTCGACTCCACGATTGAATTCTCCATGATCTGCGACGATTTTATGGAGTATGTACCTCTAATCTAAACAACTCGATACAAACAGCATATAATCACCTCAATACTTATCGCCAGTGAGGATTCAATAGGTTTTACATCTATATAAATATTTCAGCATGGACGTCACCTTCCACTTCATGTTCTAGTCGATTGACATATGCTTCTTACTATTACAACGTCTAATACCGCCATTGATATCAGATTATATTCGATTACAATGCTACTTGTAACTATGTCAACTAGTTGGCTTAATGGCATGCAAAATAAGAATATAGATGACAACAATTGTTATCGGATTACATTCAGCTGTTCATTTGTAATATCCACAGTGAAATAAAAACACCACCTTTCATGGATTATGCTACACGATCGCAGCTAGCTATAAGATCCATCTATGAATTGCTCTGTGACTCTCGAATTGCATTGTATGAGTTGTCTTATGTGCGATTCTAAGATAAGTCCAATAACTGAGAGAATCGAGCAAAATATTTAGGCTAGCTTCAGTAGATGATCGATTGTTCTAGTCACAGCGATCAATTATTATTATAAATAAGGCCTCGTATCTATAAGGAATAGGCTCGTTTTCTTGAAATAAATTTATATACTATATGAGATGTAAAGAGTGTTCCCACATAACCTCGAGTTTCAGTTTAGCTTAACATCCAGTAGAAATATTTGAATAAGTAGTAGTTTCCACAATTTGGGCTTATCTAGTAGTAATATCGATCTTTATGCTGGCAGTACCGGCGTTATTGTCTAATATGCTGCTAAACAGTATAACAGGATTAGTCACAGAGAAAAACAACATATGACTGTATCTTCTATTTTTTTATTGCTTGGAGGAGTAAAAGGTTACTAAATATTTTGTTCTTACTTGGCAAGACCTCGACTTTTATCTAAGGAAATATACACTTTGCTCGCGGAAACCTGCTGACCAGTATAAACGAATTAGACCAAGGCGTGTTCATCAACGGAAATATTATTTCTCAACCCTCAATAAGTGTAAATTCCTTCAGATTGGACTGACATATTAACACATATCATGTATATTATATATCAGTCTCAGAATGACTAAACTCACCCAAGAAAACCCGGATCATTGTCGAGTAACGAGTAGATCTTAATATCCATCACCTGTCAGCTAACTTTCTACTGAACAATCTCAATTAGCTGTGAGAGCAAGAAAATAGCCGACTATTCAGAATTGTATTCCATATCGCTACTCCATATTTATTTTAAAAGAATAATGACGTATGCAGTCGCTGTTGATACAATGAACAAACACCCTACGTATATGACGACGCTAATTATATATCTGATTTTATCTACGTGTGAATAGTATTATAGTGCAATTGGCAAATATCCAGAGATGAAACCTATGATATCGAGCCAACAGCCCCAATATTCTTGTCTGACTCTAGTATAGTTCATCGCACGTCGCGTCTATGTACGTGTCAGCAATTTTATGTGTGATATAGTGTTTGAATGGTTTTTTTGGATCTTTTAGCAGGTGGTGGTACCGTTTTTAGTGGTGATAATTTTTAATGAATAATGTATAAAATAACGAGATTGTGTGTTGAATAAGTTCAGGATGATTAAGCATCTCCCAACTCGGGTGCCTTCTGCCCTTCAATTCATGGAAAGGGGTTGTGGCGGGGGGGTTGGCATAGCTTTCTTTTCTTGAACCGTATTCAAACCAGTCTCGTTATTTATCGTATTTTACATTTACTGTAGCTTGGAATATCTATCATCATACACACCATCATGCAGGTGATAATGGAATATTGGTACATAAGTATGGCAAGTTGACGATGGAGAAGCTGAAAGAGTCCCGTTTGTCATCAAGCTGAGATGTTAGTTTTCTGTTAATGTCTATGTTCAATGAAGGGTAAGGTAAACTACCGAGGTAAGCCGAATGCACACTGAACTTTGTTACTTTTTATTCGTAGGAGCAATGCCCAAAACTGCACAGGTGCAGTTTCGAGAAATGAACAGAAGGCAAGTTTGACATATTACCACTGAAAGATAGTTTTATTCAAGTACGTATATTAGTATATTAAATGTTTGAAAAAATACTTTTCTCCGATGATGTCTGAAAATGTGCACTACTATGTATTATTCCAGCACAGGCACTTGACGTTTTAATATATTTGGAAAAAAAAAAAATCTTCCCGTAAACTAATAATATGGACAAGCATATTATTAGTTTACGGGATCGGGAAGATTTTTTTTTTTCAAATATCTTTAAAACGCTCAGTGCCTGTGTATCCAGAGTACTATGATCATTAATGATGTATATATTGATCTTTTATAAATTTATCATTAAGGTTAAATTGATATAGGACGTTAGTATTTATCAGAGGAAACTTGCCACCCTGCTGTCTTTATGTGGTAAATTGACAGAATGTGCAAGGTTCACATTAGCAAAAAACCGATGTGAAGAATATTCTTCCGAGCAATTAGTCATGGAAGTACATTTGGTAGTCTGGGTTTAACTTGTACATGTACTTTCATTTCTTAATTTCGATCCCGATGTAAATTATTCACTCGTTGTATTTGACCACGACTGCTTTGTTTTTCACCAATAACTTTAATGACGTTTTCTATTATTCCATTTACTATAAAAAGCTGTGCAGCGAACATTTCGTCGTTCGAAGCGAGACAACTGGCCTTGCTAACTACATTAGTATCACATTTTGTTCGTCTGTTGTCACGTTCAACTTTCTAAATTATTTTATTACCCTTGGGTTTGGGAGGATTTTCTTATAGTTTATAGGCTAAGTCCTGAGAGGTTTAGGAGTGTCTTTTATTCATACTCATACTAGTAATAAATTTATAAAGTATTGTTAATCTCATTTTCGTTTTTATTGAGTTTATATTTGAGTTTCAAAGCATAGTGAAGCAATGTTGTTTCGGAGTCTTCACCAAAATTAAAATAAAACAAACACAACGAGAATACATACTATACGAGAACGACACACGAACTGCTACATGTATACATATTCTTGGTCATCTGAATCCCTCTTATTCTGCCTTTTATTATGTCTGAACTGAGTGATCCCTTTCATGTTGTACAGGTCCAAGATAGAAACATTTGTTGCATACCTTAAAATGGTGTACCTTCACATCATCATTAAAAACTGCAGTATTGAAGTACTAGTAGACCCGTGGAGGTCCGGGTTAGAATAGGCCCCCAGCATCCCCTTGCGTGTCGTAAGAGGCGACTGAATGGGGTGGTCATTCGGATGAGACCGGAAAAACCGAGGTCCCGTGTCACAGCAGGTGTGGCACGAAAAAGATCCCTCCCTGCTCAAAGGCCCTGAGCGCCGAGCATAGGCCTAAATTTTGCAGCCCTTCACCGACATAAGTGACGTCTCCATATGAGTGAAATATTCTCGAGTGGGACTTAAAACAATAAATAATCAATCAATTAATCAAGTACTAAGAACCAACAGTCATAGCTTGGTGATATTTTGTCAGATTTTGATTTTTTCAGAATTACAGAGGGTCAACTGCTTTTCCACATCAGCTTCTCCACATGTCCTGTGTCAGAATATTGGCAACTTCACAGAAGAAGCATTAAGTGGATAGAGAAAATCCACAATCAAAGTGGATGGTCTGCCAGGAATAGGGCTGTTACAAATTAATAGCCTCTCTAACAAGAAGGGAAAGCAAGAGGTTTTCAATGCGCTTTGGATGTTACACCTGCTACAGAGATACAAGGACATGTGATTGTGGAAGAACCAGTCCTCTGTAACAAGGAAACATATACAGGTTAGATAAAACTAGTCGCGTTTAAAGGGACTGATTAACGATTTTTGGACAAAAACATTTTTCAACTTGAATATCAAAAATAAGAAATATATCTTATTTGAAAATTAAAACCAAAATTTGGACTTTTGGACTTCTAGGATATGAGCAATATTCTAATTTCAAATCTGTGTCATGTTTACAAATAAAGACTAGCGTCATTTGATGTAAACAAAGACTGATAAAATGTTAAATCTGTACTTCAAAACAATCGAACAGACATAAAATTAACTTTTTAAATGACATATCTAGCCTAAAGAGAATACTGTATATACTCGCCTATAAGTCGATATCATTTTGAAGGATTTTGTCATTGACCCGCCTATAAGTGGATACAACTTTTTTTTCCAGAATCGGGTGACAATTTCAAATCAAAGTTACACAAGTTTTGGCCCTGTTTCAATAAATATTTTGACAAATGACGTCGGTATTTAATTATCACAGATGAAATTCTTCAAAATCATGTTTCCGTTTTAAACACATTTGATATCCCTGTTTTATTTGGGACTTACGACATTGGTCACTGTTCGCTATCTTTGCCTGTATATCGAGCAATGTATCTTTGTAAGGTGTTGGGTTTTTTTCCTTTGAAGTTTTGGAATACAGTATAAGTACGGTAATTCATATTCGTTCGTACCATTGACTGGGATATCAAACGTGTTTAAAACGGATAAATGAAGAATTAAAGAATTTCTTCTTTTGAAAGAGCAGTAGGAGTGGAAGTACGATTACCAAATGTGGAATTAATACCAAGTTCGTTTGAAGTGCAGTTGTAGTAATGAGCTTTTCAGACAAAGACAATGTTATTACAAGCTTTATCAGCTGGAACCAAAACATATCCCTCCTGTAACCTATGTAATTCTTTGACTTGATCACTTCTGGGTTAAGTAGATGTTACGCACTTTTGTACTTTTATGTCTAATACGAGATTTTAATATCCTTCCTATACTTTTTATCCATTTTGATAAGGTATCAAGTTCTTTTTCATATTTGATCAATCGTCTGACATAATCTTCGACATAATTCATAGTGGAGATGAAGTTTTGTCGCCAATTGAATGAGCGATGTTCTCTGAACTTAGGACAATTTAAGATAAGTGATCTTAGATCCTCATGTTCAACTATATTAATATCACCTGTAATGACATGTCCAGCTGGACCATAGTTGAACGAAGAACAAGAACATGTAGGTGGATTAAGTATAAGATTGTCAATATTTAGGTAGGCTCTGTAGAGTTTGCCTGTAATTAAAAAGTTTGGAGTGCAACAGTGGAAGTATATTTGTAGGAAATGCAGGTTGTAGACTTGCAATGGTCTGTGATATGGCTTTTGTATTTCACATGTGTATTCATTCCTTAATGACAAATTCTTTCTATTAGCAAACAAATTCACGGTCCTTGCTTTGGACTTTTGGAGCCTACTTTTTTCAAAACCTTTTGAAAATGGTTAGTAAATAGGGCTTTCTTAATTTAGTTCTGTATGCCATAATGTGACAAACCTTTTCAGCCTTGAAGAGCTGATAGAAGTTTATTATTATTCAAATTGCATGATGACCGAAATAGCATCGCCATTAATTAAGACATTTTTATTAGCACCCTGAGTCTGACAAAAAACAATAGTGAAATTGTTCCAGTTTAAACTAGCAGGAGTCCAAGACCATCTGTTCAATTCAAGTTTTGGAAACAGGTGTCTTGCAAAAGCTGTATATTACTTTTTTCTGTAAAATGTATTTTACTGAAAAAATAATAGAATTGGTGGCATATAAATTGAAATATGTATCATATCGGAGAAAGGGGCGGATATCGTTTCATCCCTTAAGTATTCAATGTAAGATGAATGGATTTTTAATGGACAGTTATCATACTTTTACGCCAATGCCTTTAGGGGTGGAATGCAATGGGCTTATTTTGGAGGGCAATAGAAACCTGAAACCCAATCTGGGGAGAGGAGAATGTTCGAACTGGCTGAGAAGGAAGGAATAATGACCACACCACATAGTAGGGTGATACTGGTCAGTGTTGGGAAAGGCCACCACTCCTGGGGAAGTTATGGTTTGATCCATCCCAGAACCTCTGACTAACCAACTAAGATTGTAGCAAGATGGTACAGAACAAATCAAAACATGTCCGATAAGAGAGAAGGGTGAGGCCACGAGAATGTTAGGGGTGTACTGTTCACCGTCGCTCCAGGTGAGGTTTAAGACTTCTTGTGTACTTGTGTAATGAAGTTCCTTCAAGGTGAAATCTGAGCTCTTTCAAAGCCCATATGATTATCCCATTTTTTAAATCGAAATAAGAGCATTCTGATTAGCTTGGTTAATAGTAAAGGGTAATAGCAACGCTTAGCGCAATGTAGCTGACACTATTATGAAATCTTTAGTTCGGGGAATACAGTTGTATATAGTTTTTTGCCTGTTTGTCCTAGTATAGTCCTGCAAAAACTTATAGGGCTTTGCATATTTCACATGTGTATTTCTTTATTAACACAGGCTGTTGCGGATATGCAATTTATTTTAATTACACTACGCGTAAATAATCACAACTATTATATGTAATTAATTATAATGATATTTATTAAGTTACAATGAAAGACTAACTCAGACAAAATAGAAATTACCAGATAACTGTAAAAACACAAAGTTTTATGACACTAGGTCACATTAATTGGAAGTGTTTTAACATTAATGCTATTAATAATATAAATAAAACCTAAGAGCGTCCTAAATAAAATAGTTGTCATTAACTTCTAAGTCACCAACTTGGGTGCTTACCTTGTCAGTCTGCTCAAGTTTAATTCTGACCCATCCACGGTTACCCGGTAGACCATCGGTTTTTATAGAACAAAAGCCGCGGATGTAGTAAACAACAGATCGTAACCAAAGATATAGGTCAAAGCACATTTATACTATATAACAGAAATAACCATGTGAGGGTATTTAGAAGTAAATATAGACTTACATGTATACATTATAGTATTCATACATTTTCATTATATGAGTGATACAAACAATCCGCTTGAATTTTATAATATTAGTATTCATAACATTTGAGATCAGGGATCAAAAATAACATCGTCTGCTTCCCGTAATGACGAAAAGGACATTTAACAATCCTAGATGTTATTTGAAATAACACAAGAACAGACAAAGGTAATTAACATTATGCACTCAATAAATGTGCTAACTACAAATGTAGTAGAACCTATTCAATATGACGTTAAATTTCATAAACAGTAAAGTTACAAAGCAAGGGTAGAGAAAACTATCAACCAGAATATTCCTCTAATAATAACACATTCGTAACATCGGTAACAACGAGGGCTGACGGGAATTTACAGTTTAATTGGCCTACATTATCACATATATAAGATTCACATTTACAGACACAATCCTTTAGCCAACTCGTAGCAAAACGTTTTGACCCAAGACCTTGGAACCTTAGAACTTGATTGACTTAACTTTTCCAAAAAACTTTAAAATGAAAATAATTTGAATGTAACTATAAAAGAGATCTGAATCTATTAAAGAAAGTAGAACATGGGGGACCAAACAACGAAGTACATTCGCCACTCGTTTATAGGAGAGGAAATAATGTAGGACGCAAGCTACTAATAAATTTAAACGTGCTGAAAGCATAAAACAACAAAGTAGATTAAAGAGAATATTTGATGTTTTTATGTTTCTATTGAACTATACAACAAACATGTTAATCGGTTGTAATAAAGGCAGCAAAGCTTGAACATAAACAAGACTATAAAGCCGAATTGATGCTTAATTGAATTGAAAACACGTAACTCTCATTTCATTCATACATTTGAGAAATGGCCGAATGACTTTGTTTGTAAACACACCGATTTAAAATCAAATAAAATCCTGGTTAAGCCTGATAGATAATGTATGATATGCAGTGCAAGCCTCATAAGATAGTGTGTGTATTTTTGATATTAAATGGGTGTTTTTTACGGGGACCTGAAAATTTTCTTCTCAAAAATTTGGACCATAGCAACTTTTTCGGTTACCCATAACTTTTGAATGGTAAGTGATTAGGGCTTACCGTATTCCTTATGACAAGCCCCTTCCAACTGGTAAGCAAAAGTTATTGACACCTGACCTTGACTTTGAAAATATTTTTACAAGAACCTTTGTAACATTGGCCATAGACCTTTTTAATGGAAGACATTTGCACATCTCGACTTTGTGTATTCCTATGACTAGCTCTTATTTGCCACATGGTTTGTGAAAGTTTTGGATGCCCCTGACGTTGGCAACTGAAGCAATCTTACCTAACGTTATTCAAAAAACTTTAAACAATTGGCCATAACATTTTAGAATGGTATTTGTAGTGATAGGACTGTTCATATGTCACGGGACGTGTTTTCAACAGTGAGGTTTGTCCAAGAGAGTGGAAAATAATCAATTCAGTAATTGAGTTCTTACAAGGGATCTCGTGAGAAACGCTGATCTGCCGCTTAAACCGATAATATAGGATTTTGAACGCATGCAACATTTGAAATTGAGGTTTTGTAAATTAAAATGATATATAACAATTGTTTAATTCACACAATTCCAGTTGATGACCTGCAAATATGAATCAGAATGTGACCTACTTATGCCTATGGACCTTGAGCATAAAACTATACACATAGATAATGCAGCCTTCTGGGCTTTAAAAGTTTCGCGTTTGAGTAATTTAGAAATATATGCATTTCAGATAAAAAAAGTCTTCAATTTCGCAAAATTCTACAGTCGCTAGATAGATGACGCTTGTTTATGCGATTGAAAAATTATCAAACTAAAGTCATATGTTGACTGATTTGTTTCAGAGCCTTTGTTAGAAAACTGGTCATATTTCCCTACTAGATTTGACATGACGGGTTATAGACGCGTTTAACTTTATTTCGACTAACGGGCTCAGGGCGGGTGGAGATCCGTCAGCAGAGGATGCTTTACTCCTCCATGGCATCTGATTCCCACCTCGCGTATTGTCGGAAGTCCCGTCGTTGCCCTTACAGCTCAGATCTGTATATTGTTTTTTGATTCTAGATTGACGTTTACACGAATGTATACTATCGCTTTTATAGATAGTCCAATAACTAACACTGCAAAAGTTAGTGTTAGAATGTGTTTAACGTGGTTACCCGATTCATACCAACAACTTCGATTGGATTGAATATAGTATTGACCAAATATGGGTAAAAATGGCTGTCTAATGATGTTTTCATAGCAATTGATAAGAGCCATTACTTGTAATCTATACACTGATTTTGACTAACGGTGTATTGCCGTTTTAATACGTGATGCAAGACAATGGGCTCACGTGGGTGTGACTCGTCAACAGGATGACTTACTCCATCCTAGGACCCTGATCCCATTTTGTGAAGTTTATACTAAGGGATCCGTGTTTGTACCAACTCACTTGAATTTTTGTGATGACTGTTTGGGACTAGCCAGAGTTGGTCACTGGTTTTTAAATTGACTAAGTGATTTTCCGGTATCCTTAGTTATTTTTAAAAAATAATAAACCCTATATTTCAATATAAAAGAATTGATGTTTACAAAGGAAATCCGAAATAATTTAGACCGCAAGAACTTTGCTATTAGCATGCCTTTAACCGATAATTAAATACTTGAAAAGCACGGTGCTTTCAATGTATTAGGACCCCTGGGCCTTTTCACTGGGAGTGATTGGACAATGTTGGAGGTGGAGGGGGAGCTTTCTATGAACATCAGGAGGCAGCATTGTTGAGCATCCAGAGGTTTCTCTGTGTTAGCTAGTAGATGC
>CAJDSM010002398.1:8365-27769 GCA_903981925.1 Ostrea lurida
TATGAGTAAAAGAATAAATAATGAAAAAAATATATAGATGAATGTTATGTATATGAATATATAGAGAAATGTTATGTATATGATTATATAGAGAAATGCTATGTATATTAATGTACAGAGAAAGATATTAAATGTTATGTATATAACAAAATTGCTTTCGGTAAACATGTGTTCATTGTGCACAAGACAGGCAAATACGAACGCCTGGACATACCAGAGGTGGCATCAGGTGTCTAGGAGGAGTAAGCATTCCCTACGTGAGCAAATTCTGTCAATATGTTGCAATCAATCTTCTACAAAATTGCTTTTGGTAATACATGTGTTCATTGTGCACATACTCTATCACTACTTTATATTTTATCATGTACCAGACCAGGGGGTAGGATGTGTGAACATTCTTTACAATGAATATGTGAGTATGTATTTGTGAACAAGTAAAGATAAACAGTGATCGAACCCTTTACTTTCATAAAGAATATATAATTAAAAGACAGGCGAATACGAACGCCTGGACATACCAGAGGTGGCATCAGGTGCCTAAGAGGAGTAAGCATTCCCAATTGATTGGTCAACATCCACCATGAGCCATATTTTATCTTGATCAGGTAAACGGAGGAATCCATAGTTAAACTCGGTAAAGAAAAAGCGAAGATAAAGAACAGTGATCAATCCTGTAGGTCTCAAACAAAATACAAACAAGAGTTGGGCAAACATGGACTCCTGGATACACCAGAGGTAAGATCAGTTGCCTAGGAGGAGTAAGCATCCCCTGTAGACCGGTCACATCCACCGAGAACCCACTGTCTTGATCAGATGATATTCAAAGCATCGTATACCGAAAGGTTTTCGAAACTGTCATCTTTGCAAAACTGTGCAAAAAGAATAACATTTTATCTATGACTATATTATATATAAATATATAAAGACAATGTATTCCCCAAGCATTTTCTGTATATTTACCAAGTTTAACTTTGTAAAGCAAATCATTGTAAAGATTATTGCATGTATTTTATTTTACCTCCCTCTTGAGAATGCGGTGAAGGACTTCAAAACGTAGGCCTGTGCTCGGCGCTCATGGCCTTTGAGCAGGGAGGGGTCTTTATCGTGTCACATCTGCTGTGAAACGGGACATCGGTTTTTCAGGTCCCATTCGAAGAACCGCCCCATACAGTCGTCTCTTACGAGACGTCTCTGAGGATTTATTCTAACCCGGGTCCCCACGGGGTTTGTAAACTTGGAATCAATGTGAATATCGATGAATATTCTGACAAACACGAAATAAAGGACACCACAAAATTTTACATATCTGCTTCATATTTGGATATTTTACTTAATATTGACTCTAATGGCAGACTGACAACTACATTATATGATAAGCGCTATCATTATTACATTGTGTATGCTTTGCTATTGTCAATTTTCCTTTTGTATGTAGTAATATACCACTATCACATGCTTTTTATGGTATGATTTCCCCCAGTTAATTCGATACGCAAGAGCATGCTATTGAGTATATGAGACTTTTTAAAGCGAGGCCAACTACTAACAAAAAAGTTGATGTTGCAGGGTTATAACGAATCTTGTTTCAATTCATAATTTCGCAAATATTGACCTTGTTTGCCATTACAAATTATCACTAAGTCATATGTTGACTGATTTGTTTCATACCCTTTGTTAGACTGTCATTTTCGTAGTAGATTTGACGACGGGTAATCCTGTTTACTTTATTTCGACTAAGGGATCACGGCGGATGTGACCGGTCAGCAGAGGATGCTTACGTTTCCATGGTACCTCATCATGTCTTCGCTTTTGTCGGAGTCCCGTGTTGTTCTAGATGTTTTTTTTAAATTATGATTACGTTTAATATATTGTTAACTTCGCGCCAATTGACATATGGACATAATTATAAAAATTATGACAGCAAATGTTAATTGATCAGACATCAACTATATATCTATGTGTAAGGTTGAAAGACACGGCAAGGTTTTTGCTTTTATCCCGTATAGTTTTGAACAACTATCTAATTTACCAATATACAAAAAGGCGAAGTTAACAATATGTCATCTGGTCAAATGCTGTGAAAAGGCAAAGATAGCGAACCGTGATCAATTTCGTAAGTCTCAAACAGAATACAACACAAGAGTTGGAAAAACATGGATCCCTCGATTCACCGTAGTTATGATCAGGTACCTAGGAGGAATAAGCACCCCCTGTCGATCGGTCATACCCGCAGTGAGCCAATTGTCCTGATCAGGTAAACGGAGTAATCCGTAATCAAAATTAGTGTACAAGTAACGGCTTAACAATTGCTGTAACCACTTCAGACAGCATTTGACCCAATGGTAGGTTGTATGAACAAACTAGATCGCCATAACGATATAGAATTTAGAAAATGCTGACACTAAAACGTGACTGTTGAAACCCCTGCAACAATATCTTGTTTGTAAGTAAACCTGCCCCTGATTAAAAAACTGATCATAATACAGAATAAAATCTTGCGTGTCAAATAGTTTGAGAGACATAAACACCATATGCAGTTAATTATGGAATGTTGCTGCATAAATATTGGAAGTTGATGATGAAGAAACTGAATGTCCTGTTTGTCCTAAAGTTGAGTTGTTAGTTTGCCGTTAATGTCCAAATTCAACAAAATATCCATCATTTCATCATTTCGCAAATTCTACGGTCGCTATAATGACCTTGTTTGCGATTACAAATTATCACTAAGTCATATGTTGACTGATTTGTTTCATACCCTTTGTTAGACTGTCATTTTCGTACTAGATTTGACGACGGGTAACCCCGTTTACTTTGTTTCGACTACGGGCTCACGGCGGGTGTGACCGGTCAGCAGAGGATGCTTACTCCCCCATGACACCTGATTCTGCCTTCGCTTTTGTCGGAGTTCCGTGTTGCCCTACACTCGATTTTGCATATGTTTTTTGGGACTATGATTACGTTTAACACATTGCTTACTTCGCCATTTTACATCAAAGTACGAAGCAGACATGGACGATTCTGTGGTGTCTTTTATTTCTACCTTGCTGGGATATATCGAACCAACATATGAATGAAAATGATTATCATTAATAGATAAAACGTCGTCGATATATCGAAATGTCGAATTAAAAGAAATAACTAGATATTTGTTTCTTCTCATGTAGAAGCTTTTGAATAAATTCTGCGTTGTAGGTTAGTTAACAATGAAGCAGAAATCTTGCCCATGGGAATTCCAACAGACTGTTGGAAAACGTGATCACCAAAGACCAAAAGACAATGAGGAATTCCAGCACTGTCGCAACATCAATCCCAGAACACAAGAGCGTAGAATCAGAGTGGAGTTTGATAAAAAGCAACTCCTTGAATGATTAACCAAAAGATTACTCCCTTGTGATATATATAGAGATATAGGGCGCACAGCGGATGTAAACGGTCAACAAGGGGTGCTTACTCCTCCTAGACACCTGATCCCACCTCTGGTGTATCCTGGGCTTTGTCCTACTTTTGTATTGTTTATAGGAGATACCAGATTGATCACTGTTGTCTTCAACTTTCCATTAGTCTGATTTTGTTACTCGTGTAATTGAATACCAGCATGTTTTGGAAATCAAAGTTAATGAATACTGATACTGCTGAGGCTTCTCAAGAAATCAGATAGGCCTGAGAAAGGTGTTAAAGACGTTCTTTTTATTTTCATATTAGATTTGACAACGTGTAATCCCGTTTACTTTGTTTCGACTAAGGTGATCGGTCGGCAGAGGATGCTTACTCCTCCATGGCACCTGATCCTGCCTTCGCTTTTGTCGGAGGTCCATGTTGCGCTACACTCGACTTTATAGATATGGTTTTTGGGATTATGATTACGCTTACCACATTGTTAACTCCGGCAATTTATAGCTGAACCGACACGTGTTTTCTGAAGTTCAGTCTGTAACAGAAAGTACAACAGAAAAAGAACAATGTAATATTTAGTTTATTATAGACAGGAATTATAGTTTTTTTAGTAATATTAGTGTGGAAACAGTGCTGTTCAATTGTTATGGGGTTTTTTCACTTGTAATTAATTTCTTTGAGGAAGAGATGGATTGTCCAAAATATTTGACAATTCTATAATAATTGTCCCTGTCAAAATGTTATCATTTCTCGTTCTATATTTAATATTTTTCACAGATTTTTTGTTTATGGATTTTTAAATTACAACTGAATTGAATTACACCACCAATTTTGAGATAAATTTATGTCATCACCATGCCGTTAATCAGCATGAAAGTCCTTTCTTATTATATAATGAATGATCAGGACTAAGTAATCTTAGAAATATCAAGTTGACCAGATGCAAAACATGCAACTAGGAGATACACAGCACCAGACATAATCAAGATACTTGTTATACCATAGTAGACCATAGTCGCAATCTGGGATCAAGATTCTTTTATCTTTAAATAGGTGCAAGTACATTGTACAAGGTGATGACTTAGAAAACAATGGAAGACATATACATATACTCCTTCTGAGATCAAGTTCTTTATTCAGATTGTGTAAGTGATCGACAAATAAGGTGATATTACGTAAATTCAGTATCGTATAAAGTCAGCGTTTCGCAATTTTCCTATTTATGGCCGTTATAACGATCAATTTAACCTGTCCTAGTAAATGCTGTCTGACAGACTTCTTACAGATTGACGACGTTCTTTACACGTTGCTCTTGTATATGCTGGGAACTTTTCCATTTACCCCATCGAGATATAAAGTTCAAGGCGGGTGTGACCAGTTGACAGGGAATGCTTACTCCTCCTAGGCACCTGATCCTACCTTTGGTGTGCCCAGAGATCTGTGTTGTCCCTACTCGTGATTTAAGAGTTATAGGAATGATGATCGTTCATTATTTTTTTTTCATATCTACAAACAATTTATATTAATCTATTCATATGCATGTTATTTATGTATTTCTATACAAGGTCGTACCTCCTTTTGAAATGTCTATTTTTAGGGGAAAATGTACCTCTATTCTATGTATTGTATAAAACCAAAATATACAGAATGACTACATGTGTTGACTCCATACAGCTTTTCGACAATTTAGTCTTAATCTAATCGAAATATTAAACATGTTTCTAAAACGATTCTCTAAAACTCACTCCATTTTTTGCACAACAAAAACGATAAAAGTGAATTGGCTTAAAACAATTATTGTCTGTTGAAATGATAGATATCAAGATTTAAAAAAAAAACAACCTTTTTCATCGTGTTCAGTTGCAGATCAGATGAGCGGCTAAACCGCAGTATACCTTTAAGCAGGAGTACTTATATGACAATCAAATAAAATATCTACAATTTATTTTTGTGTATTGCAGACCTTTCGTGACATAAGTGGCCCCTCGACGACGTGCGACACTAATTCCCTGCTCCTTATGTCATTATCCGATTAACCTTTTCTTATTGTGGTTTGGTCCGTTTTCTTTATAATGAGGCATTAGACTCATCTCGGGTAATATTTATTTACAAACATACGCATCCATTTCATTCATACATTTTACGGCTTTGAAGATAACATATAGTATTACTAGATTGGTTAAAAAAGCAACAACAAAAAGCAAAAGTATTCTTTAAGTTGTGTGTTTCATATTGCATAACAGAGTAGAGCAGAAATAGCTATACCATATTGTGAGTGGTTTTTAATCAACTTGAAGAATTTTATCCAGAAAAAATTTTGATATTGTATTGGATAAAGGCGAGACCCGATACACTGACTGCGCTGGTGTACTGGTGAACTCGATAGATGCCGTATCGCACAATGCAATACCTGCTTGATCTATGATTTTAATTAATTAAGGTAAGTGAAAAAAGAAGTTGTGATGCTCTAAAAAGCGACATTTAATGGATCATGATTACAATACATATTCAAATGCAAATAAATGTGGGCAATCAACTATAACAATGAAAATGGAATATGGATATTAGCTATAGACTTAATGGTATTTGTATATTGAATATGCATGGTAAGAAGCATGCTTGTAATACGGTTTGAAATCAACCGATATGGACATTGTATTCGTTAAGAGCATATATGCGCATTTGACCAGTAAGGTCTGTTCAACTGAGATTTGAAGTGGAAAGCCCCATAATCGACAAATATATATTATAGAATTATTATACGTTAAACAATTGTATATATTTGAAGATATAACTTTATTTTGTGCAATTAAATCATGGAAACATTTTTCACCACCTGTAGGCCTAGAATTTACAATTTGATGATTTATTTTGGATGAAGGTGTTGGATCGCCTACATTTCCGTGTTCCGCGGAGTCATGTCTTTGGTGATTGCAAAATCACATGTTTGTAATTGACATGCGCGGTTATTGTCTCTCGGGGGATTTCCTAAAAAGCAAAAGGGCTAGAATGGTTTTTTTTCTAACAAGGAAATGCCTTTTAATGGAACTTTTGATTAGTTTTGAGTCAACGTTACTCGATTTTAATCATTTTTCCCATGTCCTCCCTCGCCTCTTCATATTTCGGGACAATATTTACATTAACAAAACAAATACAAGTTGTAATGATGATTCATGGTGATGATATTTGGTATCTTTGAATTCTCGCGTGGCCCTCATTTGGCATATTTACATTGACGCGAGAATTTAGGGGGATTAATTATTTCTAAAAATAAGCATTGTAATCTATAACCTTAATCACTTGCGGAAAAAATAGAAAAAAGTCGCAACTCTACTCTGCAAGGAATACTTATTTTAAACTACACAAATACGTTGTAGTATGTGGGACATTTCTGCAGAGAGCTGCTGTCTATCAAGACCATTCAGAATTTGATGTACAACTTGGCACATAATTAGAATTAATCAAAGCTTTTAATCTTGTCGATATCGGACATATTAGGGACGAAATAGGAGCGTCGCGTATACATCGGCATTATTCACTGATAATCATACAAATGTAATCGGAAATTTTGATTGTTTTAGAATGGTTTCTACATTATCAATGCCTTCTAATAGCAAGTTGATACGGGTGAAAAATCAACAAAAGAAAAAAAGAGGGATCCAACTTTATTGGCAGATTGCTGGGTGATGATTGGTATAATCAAAAATGAAATATTCTTTTGATTAGTTTGAAAATATAATCGATGATAAAGTTCGTGGTTGGGAATCACGTACTTTTCTTGTGATGCATTACCCAAACAATGAAAAAATGGCAATTAACTAGATACTGGAAAACTGTATTCATTTGAATATTGTTTTAAAATCTTATATATTCGCCATGCGTTGTTAGAAAAGTATAACAATTCAAAATAGACGACCGATTATGGTCTAACCGTCCAGTCTTACATGTAGCTCGCCATACTTTGATAGCCAATAGTAATAACTCGCGTGATTCGCGATAAGTTGCACTAAACTAATGGAGATTTAAGATCATCATCACAAGATAATGAATTACATTCAGTCGCCCTTTTTGAAGCAAACAATGAAGATGTACATTACAAATAAATTTTTGTTACCATTTATGATTGATCGAACCAAAATAGAGAGATGCGTGACGCTGACCATGTGATTTATCGGAACTCCTCCTGAATTACTGAGTTACACTAACCCAACCCGGCGGTGCCAAAACTAAAAGTGCACCCGTCTCCCCACGTACACCAGAAATGAACAAGTGATGAAATATCATCACGTGGTAGGATGACGTAATCAACACGCCACGGGATCGAAGAAGCATGAAATTAAAGAATTTTACTACATCAACATGGTAACTCAAAGCTGTAGAATTGTAACTTTTGTTGGCATGAACCCAGGGTTCGAATCCCGGTCAAAAGACCTGTCTCGTTGCCAGATGTTTGGCTTAAAAGTCACGTGATACTTAATCATTGTTAGTCTTCCAATGATACCGTCAAAACGAATCTTCTTGTCACAGTAAGCGCCCGTGACTTTTTCCGCCTGATTCGATTGAACTGTAATATTGTTGGTCGTTAAGCTTTAGCCAGGAAACAATTATTACGTTCCCAGATCTCCCCTTGGTTTGTTTATGACGTCATACTGTCTGGCTAGACTTTATGTACTTCGTCTTATAATTCTTTGGAAGAAGCACTGCACAATGTACTCTAGATAGTGCTTGTTATTTCTATAGATATTTTTTGCATGCGATAATTTGGACACAAATTTACTTTTCAGGGCAGTAGACAATTATGCTTTTGTCGTGAACTTGAACCTTGTAGTATAAAGATATTGAAAATTTAATTGAATGCTTTCACTGTCATAACAGCCTTATTTTCTGTTTTTAATGGTTCAAACATTAAAATTCATACGTAATCATAATTTAGCGATTGGCAAGGCAGCAATCTATACAATATATCAAGAATTCAAAATGGCGTATCGGGCTTTTAACCTTAAACAATGGGGAAACATTCCACACTCCTTAACGCATTTGATTGCGGAGTCTGGTTTTTGTGATGTAGAATTCATGACGGAACCCGAGATCGAAAGGTCACGATTGTTCTGAATGATTATGTAAATATAACATCGCACCATTCATGCCTGATACGTACGGCACTCACCGGGATCACTCCTTCTAGTATAGACAGGCTTCGTTTAATTCAATTAATGGAATTCATTCTCTTCCATCGCAGACTTTCACTTTTATTACTGCAATATAAAAGCCCTACACTGGAGATTTTTAATTAAGATCCAGTCATAATTAACATGTATAATGTATATAACATTTCCTGTGCGATTTTTATCAATGAAAGCGGTATTTCAGCTGTTTTGTCGACTTATGGGAGCGTGGAGAACAAATTCGTTTAATCTCTTCCCAGGCCCAAAGTTTATCAATGACCCAATCTGAGTAAGTCTTACCCAAATGGATTGGTTTCTTCTAAACCGTAGTATGGTTTGTGTTGACTAATTTTCACTACCCTTTTCATTTTGGTAGGGATGAATGAGGCCCAGTCTGTATTTATAAAAGCCACACTTATAGGTTTTCCCTTGTACAGCTCTGTATCACCCATCGTTCATTATAAACCACCTTCTCCGTTTGAGCTCACGTCGTAATCGCGGACATAGGGCGGGGAACGCATTAACAAAGGCTTACCGAGTCTTTTGAGAACGTCAGAAAGAGGACCGCAGCTCTAACAAGATCAGGCTCTCTGAGCGTATTTTATAGAGTACCTGTATAGTCTTTTTGTATTATCATTAATAAAGTTTCCGGGGATTAGAAAACATAAGTGGCTGTTCACAGCACTTTGATTGATATAAGGGGCTTAAACTTGGTTACTGGTGTGCTAAGCGGACTATTGATTCGCCACGGTTGAGCTGCGGAGGACAGTCCAAGCTCTGTCGTGTCTGGTGTGACCCAGCCTGATACTTCTCTATGACTGTCTGGTGATTTAGAAATTACTGGGTTAAGTTTTCTTCCTTATTGTACCAGAGAATAAAGTACGTTGATAAATAAACATGACTCACAAAATAAGGTCGTGGGACTCTTGTGAAACCTTATGACGAATCTTGAGGGATTCATTAAAGGCTTCAGGTCTCGTGCGGTTACACGACAGTTAACCACCGCTTCCTCAAATACCCATCCCGTTACGATTTTTGGAACCGTTGCACACAATCAGAAGTCCGTGCGATGCGCGTTAACTATCTATCATTTGATTATAAACAGATCATATAATATCTATATCATGTGATGTAGAGTTGATCCTCCGCTGTCAGAAGCTGATCCATTGAACTTCCCTCACAGACAATCCCATGCTCCTGTCGTTTGATTTTTTTTTTTTGCTCATTAATCTGTCACTGAACTAGCAGCTCTCGCGAGATGTCCTGTCTGATCTCGTTTACAGCACACATTTGGTCACTATAGCACCCGACAAATTTCGTCCTCAAGCATTAAAATAAACGATATGATATAAGTTTTCAATCGGAAAATTCAATCTTTGTATAAAAATTCAAGTTAGCTTTTGCCTTTGGGTTTTCTCTATAAGTTGTGGTAATAACAATTTCCTTATAAATGCTTTGCAGTTCTTAACAATGTATGTGTGAATACAGATAGATATTCCAACAAAGATAAAAGTAGAAAATAGAAACAAGAAATAAAATCCGTATGAACTGCAACGACTCACAGCCGCACTATTTTCTTGTGGTGCTAATGCGCTTCATGTCGTATGCCGATGTGTGAAGCGGTACAGTTTTTTGGGTTGTTGTTGTTGTTTTTTTGTTTTTTTAATAAAAAAATGAAATTCATATCTTAAATTTCCCTTTCAAATTCACATATATATCAATATGTAGCGTTCCTCCCAAACGCATCTACCTGTATATCTATAGACAAATACACGAACAAAGCACTCCCGACATGGAGGATAAAACTAGTTTACAAAATGATTAAGAATAAGAGGTGTACATTTATGTTACAGATTTAAAAATATGATTTTTTGCTAATATTTTAGACTTTACTTCAAATAAAATAAATCTCAAATAAGTCCAGCTTTTTTCCTTGATTTATCTATGCCTTTTATTCAATTCTAATTATGTACAAGAGATCAGTTTTAAAAATGGGACATCTTTTTAAAAATGCAAGCTGTCAGCGTACTTATGACGTATGCGATTGTGCACGTCTGCTATTTGATTTTTTCCAATTGTAATGGTTAAGAATGGTTTATTGGTAACATTATAGAAGAAAAGTGTCAATAATGTTTATTTTTGATTTGCAAATACGTGTAAAATATTCAGGAAATATTCCAAATTTATGCAAATAAGGCACTTTCTCAGTCAAACAGCGGACACACCGGATAAGATAATGGTTTAACGGCTTATCGTGAAAAGGATAAAAAGGCTATATTTTTTTTATACAAATACCATCATTGTTAGTATCTATTTTAATTACAAATGATGGCACTGTTAGTTTTAAGCCTCGAGGCAATCCTTCGATATATTTCGATAACAGTGGGTCGCCCCTGTAACCTGTGCGCATTGCTGTTTGTACTGGTAACGAAACGACTAAAAAAACGTACACTGCAAATGAAGATGAGACAAGCCATATGCTTTTTTTTTAACATTAGACATGGTTTTCCTTTCCCTCGCGCGACATTGTGATATGACACTTCGTTAGCAGACCCCGTGTAGGAAATCATAATTAAGCCTTAGTGGTACAAAAATTCTTAAATCCTCCGATATCCAGTTTTGCTAACGCTAGTTTTCTGGAATGTGATTCCGTTTATTCGGTGTCTAGTTCCGGAGAAAAACACAAGGACAATTTTGTGTCTCCCCAGGCCTGGTAGAGCAGTCAGCGACATTTACAAATTGAGAACGAAAAAAAAAAAATTCTCGTATCAGTCCGGAGATGAAAAAAGGGAAAAAACTTATCATTTACTCATAAACTGCATATTGATTTTATATTTATCAGCTCCCAAAAATAACACGCAACTGCTGACCGCCGCAAGTCACACCCACCAATGAGAAAAAAAGCGACAAGAACTGGACACGCATGCGCCAATTCAAATTTAACTTACAATCATTTATCTTTATAAAATACAGGCAAATGTGATTTTAATGCTCAGTTCATTTGATGACTTCGATGATAATTGGTGATGATTTTGTTACAAGAGTTATAGGAAATTTTCAATATACACTTTGAAGATGCGCTTGTGAATTCTCTTTGTGAAATGAGAACAGTTTAGTATTATGTCGTAAGGTTGGGGAGAAGATTAATTTCATTCAAGGTAAGTCCTAACAAGTTCACCATATTTACACTGATCATTTTCTTTTGAGTAAATGACAATAATTGATTTTATTTCGATCTTTAATTTTATTCCCTTTTTTTTATTTTGTGTAAATTTCAATATCTTGAGCAAACGAAGATGACACAACTATACAAACAGAGAGATTTACAGAGAAATGCCATTAGGTTCTCGACTGACATTGATTGAGGTCCATCGACCCATTACCCATTACAAATACCAGCTTCTCGTGTGAATCGGCCCCTACTGATATCAAACTGGTACCACATTTCAGAACATTTTTATATGGTGTTATAGTGCAGACAGATCTCATTCAGTGGCTGCTACATGTACATACATGTACTAATCAGGAACCACTAATCAGGGACCACTAAATTCTTGGACTAGCACTTGAAGTCACTCTTCCATCAGTATCGAGTCTTACTGGACTACTTAACCCGCTGATAGATAAAATTGACAAAATTGTCCATTTCTTGATATGACAATCATTTAATCATTCCGGAAATGTTCACACCACACCTTGAATAATTTATAAAGCGATTATTAGTTACTAATTGCATTGAGGACACGTTATCATTCGCCTTGTCGCAGGGCGTCATAATTACCCGTTTTACCTGCGTATACAACTCCGGTGCGCTACTGTTGATCTCTGACGTCATGTGAAGATCAATGTCATATAAGAATAATCTTATATTTTTTTTCGGGGATATGGCAGGGTATCACCAGATTTTAGAGCCGAGGGTAAAAACTCATCAAGCGCGTAAGCGCATTGATTGAAATAGTTTCTACCGTCTAAAATCTCGGTGATGACCTGCATATATCACCCGAAAAATATAAGATTTATTTCTTATCATTTAATTTTATATTACAGCAACAAAATAATGTTCTTTAGACTTTACTTGTTGTTCAGGTACGGTGATCAAAAATCACCTCAATTCTTATAGGCATGTTTTAACCAATGAGAGAATCGGCGCTAGGTGATCACGTGATATAAAATTAAATTTGAAATATTCTAACTTCAAATGGATCTGATTGTATAATTGTTGAACGAACCTCTCAACATTTTTCAGTAAATATAAAAACGTCAACATGCTGGCAAAATTAAATTTAGGCCCGTGCTCGGCACTTACGGCCTTTGAACATGCGGAGGGATCTTTTATGTGTCCCACATGTTGTGACACGGGGCTCGGTTTTTGCGGTCTCATCCGAAGGAGCGTCCCATTTAGTCACCTCTAACGACTAGCAAGGGATGCTGGGAACGTATTCGAACCGAAATCAATCGTAGATGAGTTTCTCTAATGAACAAACTTATTTCTCGTAATGGATGCAACTCAATTTCAATCAATGCCAGATCCCGATGAGGTTAATTCCCCCCCCCCCATTTTCTTAGGCAAACTGCAAAATTTGTACAGTCAGAATTGCCAGCCTATATACGTTGACAGTCTCTATTGTATAGGGATTACAATGCATGATACTTTACACTTGCTCAATCATGGGAGTATGGAACTACCGTAACGCAGTTGTCACATGTGTTTTTATACATCACGTGGGCCGGGTCATCGAATATCTATATCATCATCTTATTGTAATTAGCGTTTTACAATATATATTACTATAATACATTACTTAGTATTATATTTATAATATCTATCAATATTCACTACCACTCCGCTATTTGCACTATCAGATCATAATTTTGTAATGTAAATTAGTCCTTTGTTTTAAGTTTTCATTTTCCCCCTGATGGCAGTGACAAATTATCAAAGGTCTTATTTTACGAGTTCAAAGGTGTATATTGATCAAATAACAATAACTCCTAATTACAGTAATTTTCTTTGCGCATTTTGAAACATTAAATCTTCCAGCGACAACAGACAAATGACAAACGGGAACAAAAAGCTTTTCAAATGCTGTCCCTTAAATCCAGCATTCGCCTTTTGTCTTGGTGAATTTTTACATATCATATATTTACATAAATACTTGTATGCGTTATACCGAGTGTCTATCAATCATTGATTCTAACTAGATAGATACACGATCATGGAAATGTTCATTTAAATGTAGAGTATGTAATTTCCCATCGCTCCGTTACGCTTCCCAAAATAATCAAGAGCCAAAAATCACGTGCTTTGTGTTTGTCTTATAATTCTCAATATAGAGATAAAAAAAATACGGAAAAACCACACAAAAATTGTAATGATTATACAAGCAATGAAATATTAATACCAAAAATATGTCATATAGAGTGCGCGCGTCATATTTCCAAAACCAAAACTGTATTGGACCCGGAGGAAGGGTATATTTGGCATTAAATATTCAACAAGAATCGTGTTCTCCGGATATGAGAAGAGAATATCGGGACAAATTCCAAACGTTCAGCTAGCCAGTCTACTGCTTTAGTTAATCACACAAATGGTGCATTTTTTTTTTACTGTCCGCGGCCTTGAGCATCGGTGTCAAACAGAGAGAAAAATTACCTAAATCACACAGAGCAATGTTTCGAATAACTGTTTTAACAGAAATAAAGATCTCATTATGTCGATTTAGGACATACATATGAACATTTGTATCTGCCTCGGAGATTGGGATACACATATCAGCTATATAGCATCAGTCAGAATCCGGAAATTCCGGATTTTTATGTTTCATTTTACCCAATAAAGTCATTAATTGTTATCCAACAAATATTCCATCATAAAAAAATTAGTCATAAAATTCCCATCTCGCTCAACAATGTCTCGGTGAACTGCGAAAATAATGAGATAAAACAAAAAATTAATATACAACTTCTATCATGTTATTGATGTTTATGTCATATAAAGATAAAGACAACGAGCAGTGATCAATCTCGTCAGGCCCAAGTATCAAGTGATGATAGCCAACATATAGATGTTTAATTTGTATGCGTAAAAATCGAAACGATGATGGGGTTGGATGAGTGGCATAATCGACAAAGAGGATCATGAAAAAGTTGACCTCCTGTTATTGGCCCCCCTCCCAAATAGATGAAGGATCGGGGCTTTAATCAAGAGTTCGTTAAATACAAAAATATCGGTAAATGTGGATTTTTGAATACAGCACATATTTTCTTCCCTTATAAACAATATTTATATACAGTTTTTCAAATAAAGATAATCGGCATAAAACATGCTTAGATTATCATGGTGATGTTTTGATCTGCTAAATATAGCACGAATAAAATGGACCGCAAACACCTGCTACAGTAGAATGCCTGAGGACAACTTATTCCATGCTCGCCCCATCTCGCCGAATCACTTGTAAACGAAACCGCAAGCACGCACATCGAACGCGACTTCGCAATTTCTGTCTTCAAAGAAAATATAATCTAGCTCCTACTTATTTTCAAACCACTTCTAGTATTATAGGTTGGACTGTCTATAATTTCTTTAGTACATTTCCTTCTGAAATCAGACGTACAGATAGTAATAGAACATTCTGGTGTATTCCAGAATTCCAACAGACTTAGGACCTTGAACCTGACTGGGAACATGACTCAATATTGCCATAAACACCCTTGATACGGCTATTGTCTCTTTGTTCGTAATATTTTATAAAGGTTGACAGGGGAGGCTTACTCCTCCTGGGCACCTGATCCTCCAGGAGTCCGTGTTTACCAAACTCTTGATTTGTATTCTGTTCGGAATTTGTGAGATTGGACACTGTTCAGTATAATGACTAGAACACTTGCATTCTCCACAAATGAAAACGAGGTGATTTATTTCGATTTTTAAAAAAAAACTTTGACAGAGAGAGAGAGAGAGAGAGAGAGAGAGAGAGAGAGAGAGAGAGAGAGAGAGAGAGAGAGAGAGAGAGAGAGAGAGAGAGAGAGAGAGATCTGTGTGATGCCTACTTTTTCGGAATATGTCCGGTTTTCTTTTTTAAATACTAATAACGATTGTAGAAAGAGTAAAGTTGATGTTGCCCAATAAAGATACGGGAGTTACATTGGCAAGCGTATGTCCAGATCGATACAGTGTATTTCAACCGATTAAAGTTTGAATCTACGAAACTATGGTACACTGTATATGTTCTATAGAATAAATAACGTAGAGAAAATACGAAACTTTGGTTGCAGGCACATTTGTAGCTCCCTGCCTGACACCGAGCCTGCATACTAATTATCCTCACAATGGAAAGGATCTTGAAAATGTAAAATTACAATTATATAAAATGCTAGCCACAGACGTGCTAGTAAAAGTTCTGATGCAATTCATTATTGAGGGTACTGATAGTGAATAACTGTGTCGTTTGGAACAGACACACGACGATTGCACTGTCTTGAAAAAAGATGCCAGGTATACCTAACTTTCTCCAAGACAAAAACAAAGGCAAGATATTTGACAAAAGGAAAACAATTCAATGAAAATGTTTTTAATGATTTTAAAAATGTACCTGTTCCTAGGCCATATTCACCCTTTTAAAATAAGATTTTTCAAACTCCTAAAATATCATGTCTACCATAAGCCTAATTCTGAGTTTCATGAATATCTAGTTACTCGGGGCCAGGAAATATCTTACCTTCACTTAGTGTGTTAGTCAGTTTTAACGTACAAGTTATGTAAATAAAAAAAATAAGGATTGAAATTTTTCAGAATATAGAATAAGCGCCTTGGAGTTATGGAAATAACTTCAATAATGGGCGTGCGTATTCTGTGTTTTATTGCTATGTTAGACGATTCCACAGTTACTAAACTCCAGCGAAAGAAAACAAATGTAGGAAGATTTTTAAATTACTACTATATTGCCATAGGCGGCTATATATAAATTATAAATCAAAAAGAAAAAATTACAAGAATTTATATAGATTTTATAATTTGTTCCATAATGTGACCCTAAAGCCCAAAACAATGTTTTATGCAAAACACTTATCTATTAATAAGTAAATGTGTTATATATATCTCATGTCATTCATTATATCTTCCTCCTTTGGCAAATATTTTCTGCACATAAAGCGTGAACACTGGGATGCTAGAATCCCACCAACGCCTCTGTTTACGGAGCCGTAAAATAATGATGCTGATCATGGCTGCCGCATCCCCAATAAAGAGCACCTGCGGAATTGCATGGTCGTGTATGATTATGTGTAGTCACCTGTAACATACAATAATAATCGTGTGGTCCCAGGTATACGACTATCCTCCTACTCTTTGACTTTAAAGTAGCATTATATGGTGTCTCTGTTCTCATTACGTTAATCCCTCCATTGTGAAATGTGGAAAACGTACAGCTCATTGATAATCGTAAAAAGGGAGACTTACAAACAATGTCTGCGGCGCTGTGTTTCAGCGTTAGACTCACCTTCATTTTGTGATCTGTGGCATTAATAGCGCGCGAAAGAATTAAACACTCACTCATTAGACCCACCTAAAACCACCGGATTACACGCCGAGCCACATGATTGGCCTCAAACGAGATCCCTTTATCGCTGATTATTCCTAGTTTCTTCCATGTTAAAATATCATA
Source organism: Ostrea lurida (assembly GCA_903981925.1). Lineage (NCBI taxonomy): Eukaryota > Metazoa > Mollusca > Bivalvia > Ostreida > Ostreidae > Ostrea > Ostrea lurida. The sequence continues at coordinate 25,584 of CAJDSM010002398.1, forward strand.
ATGAAACACATCGTTCTCTGCTATGATATTGAATCATAATTAGGTCTGTTGATATCTAGAATTCCCTATTTAATTGTCATTTCATGTCCCCCCTTGTTTAAAGTCCCAAATCATCAACTCGTACTTAGATTTGTTAAAACCTGGTCCCTCGAGGGGAAAATTAAATTACTATGCGTTTTTTCGGCTGGCAAAGTTCAGATGTCCTTCAACGGAATATATCCGGATATAGACTGTCAACAGACGGATCCGTTTTAGATTTTATGTATGATTCTCAATAAAGTGGCAAACGTATTCCATTCTTCGAAGTCACTTCTGAAACAAAACAAAAAAAAAAAAAAAAAAAAAAAAGAACCTAAATAAATTTTTGTTAATTGTCTTGGATTTTTAGGTATATGGTGTTTAAACGTTCGGTCATCATGACTTCTATTTTATGTATTCTCTATGGAAACAGCGTTTGTTTGCGCGTGAGTATCTCTGATGGTTTTACACTAGCTGGTACATTCTGTATAGTTACGATTTCGAACATATGACAATCCCCTAGTGGAAAAACCTTCACATCTTTTCCCAATTTTTAATTGAAGTCATCATTTGGTCTATCAAATCAGCCCTCTGCTAGAAAATGATCTACATCAACATGGTGATTTTTAATTTTGATGAAGTATATGTATTCTGATTGGAATTGGACAGCCTAGTTCAGTTATCTCAATAAACTATTATAGATATTGGCATTTAGCACGCAGCCAATGAAATTTCAAAGTCAGATTCCCTACGTGTGTCCATCCACTGCACCACCCACACAAAACACCGAAAAATGACTGCAGCTAAATAAAAATGTGAAAATATAAACTCAACATGCTTTAATTTTTACAATAATTAGATTAATTCATTATTTCAATTTGTATTGATATTTCTTTCTAACATCCCTTGTTTTGTTTGACATATGCTTTTCCATACAGTTGCTGTACAACTGGTCGTCGGTCTTGATTTAATTTCACAGTAGAAAATCAATTTATAACATTATCCACCGGCAGGTCTGGGTATGTTATCGTTTTCTAGATAAATAGATAAAATAAAGAAAAAAAATAATAATGAACACCAACCGAGTAGATCAGGTAATGTCTAGCACTGGAAGCGTACTTTTGCATTTATCTCTCCGATTGTCTGCCCATAAGAAAGCGGCCCTTTTGGGTTTTTTTAGATCATGAAACCCCAAGCAGTGGTAGAGAACAAGAAACATTCGGTTTGGGGAGAACGCTATCTCCTAGATTTGCCTTTAATCATCTTCAATCAGAAGGGACCAATAAAGTCCAAAACTGGCACAGCTGCGAATCTAAGTCTATTAGTGTGGCGTTATGAGGCGCTGACTCACACAGTGAAATAAACCAGTCGTGTTTCGTACTTTTTCTTTTACAACAGACTAATCCAGCGATCTTGGTGGTGTTTCTCACGTGTATACGTACCGTAGTAATGGTGGCATCTCTAGAAAGAGCCATGTTTTCTTAGTAATAATGGTACTATTTGTAAAAAATGGTGTTTCTTGTAAATATTGAATAATGGGATAATGGTAGTGGATTTTTTTTTTTTATCAATATTGGTTATTTTGGCGGTGATGGAGATTCTTGTAAAGAATGGTATTTCTTGACAATGGAGTTGTTTATTGTAAATAATGGTTATTCTTGATAATGATGGCTTTCATGTACTATATAAAGGATCGCGCTTTTTGACAGTAATGGTGTTTTTTGTATATAATGGTGTGTCTTGGTTATGTTGGGCTTGATGTTGTTTGTAGCAGATATATATTGACGTTCAGTGAAAATGATAGTGTATCTTGGTATTAATTTCTTGTGAATTTTAATGGCTTTTCTTCGTAATAATGACGGTATTTCTTGCTAATGATGATGTTTTTTATTGGTAATAATGATGATGTCTCTTGCTAATAATGCATATGATGGCGAACTTTGGTAATAACGATGGTATATGTATGTCTTTGTCTATGGTGTTTCTTGGTAATGTTGATGGCGTTTCTTGGTANGGCGAACTTTGGTAATAACGATGGTATATATATGTCTTTGTCTATGGTGTTTCTTGGCAATGTTGATGGTGTTTCTTGGTATTGTTGATGGTGTTTCTAGTTAATGTGTTTATGGTATTTCTAGGTAATGTTGATGGTATTTCTTGGTAATGTT
>CAJDSM010002399.1:0-14214 GCA_903981925.1 Ostrea lurida
AAATGGTCATAGTGCATTTTTCATTTGATAAAAAAAGTATATCAATTATGTAGTATAAAGGGTCATTGGACTGACCTATTTCCTTTGTAAGACTTTTGATTGCTTTATCCCATTGGTACACAGCTGTTTTGGTGGATGCTGGAGGTTTCAAATCACTAAAATATAACGTATTATAAACACATAAGATACAAACTCCTGTAAATCACATTATACATGTGTATTGTGAGATTATACATTTCTGCAAGTTTGCCATGTGAGATTTATTGACAAGACAAAATTTTTGTGAATGTCCAAGTTGTTCCAAGTTTGCAGACACATGTGCTTAAAAATATTAATGAGAATCTCTGTTTTTATGATGAGATAACTTACCTTTACACAACATAAAAACATTAATGATTAGAAAAGTGATTTACAATAAATAGTCATATAAACTTGATAATGAAATATATTGTCAATACATCTGAAATATATCATGCTTTTACTTAGAGAAAAGAGAATGACTGTACCACAACTGTCTGACAACATCTATCCTCCGTTTGTTGATGACGTCTTGTTCTGCTATCATGAAGTTGTAGACCTTAGTCACCCCTGGAGGAGTCACGATCTTCTCCTCTTGCATGAAATTACTATAAAACAATACTGTACATTTAGATCACTACAGCAATACCATACATAATACATCATTAGGACAATACCAGGCATGAATATCACCAAATTAATACTATATAAGTAGATTACTAAAACAATCTGTCTGTGGAATATGCTTGTGAATCCCAGTTTAAGGCCCTTGACATTACAGACATTAAGAAAACCCTACAGTGGCAAATTTCTATCATACTTAGAGATCTAAGTAACATTTCAGACCTCATTTTGCACATGGCTTCTGCAGTCTCTGTCTCAAACAAGATGGCACATAAACAAAATAAATCCTCTCCCTGATCTTGGATCATAAAACATGGTCAATAATAATGTCATCAATACAACATAGTGACTTCAATTATCAAATGGACACCCCCTGCCCCACCCCCCGGACACACACCAAACAAATATCAAAGAAATGCAGGATACCAACCCAAAGTGTTCAATGGCTAGATCAGTGTTGAGCTGTCTCCAGTCTTCTACTCGTCTTTTCCAGATGGTGTACTGAGCCTTTTCTCTCTCTATGTCCGACGACAGCAGTCTGACATACAGGTCAGAATACGCTCTTCTGTTACTCAGCATTGTCTGGTTTACAACCTACAAAGTAATGCTTATCTAAAGTACTAAGTCTAATGATTCATCAAATGATCAATAGTACTATTGTTACCAAATCTTTATCTCTCAATTTCTTATGCTAATACATAAAATACTATTGAATATATCATGGTTTGAATGCGATGCATGTTTTTGATAGTATTGTTTAAGAGATTAAAGCTGAATTGACATACATGTATCCAAAATATGATAAAGTTATGACATTTATATTGTTACAACACTACACAGTGTATCATCTACCTGGGATTCCTGATCTAGAAATCTGCTCAGATCTGGGGGCATTAAATGGGCAATCTTCTCCAAGGTCTTAGCATAGGATTTAAAGACACTCCTCATCTAGAAAGCCAAAAATAATTTTCAAACAATTAACACATTCTTGTTGTTCACTTTTTTCCCTATCATTTCTATTTCAAATTCACTACAAAGTTCACAGCAAAGGCTTGACATACCATATCTATACGGTCATCCTCAACCTTAGATAACTGTTGGTCAAGGTCATTAATCCACGTCTGTCTCTCAGCTGAGTGGTGCTGCACTTCGTCCCAGAGCTTGTGTAGCTCCTCAAGATTGTAAGTTAAAAGATCCTATCCAACAAATATTTAATCATACTTATAGTATTTTTTTAAGCTTTCATTAATATTCAATGTTGCAAATCTAAATTTATTTGGAATGATAAATACATGCAAGTTACCTCATCTCTTTCAATTCTAGCTAGCAAATGGTCAATCTCCTTGTCATCATCATCTAATTTTCTCAACAAAGTTTCACTGTATTCTGTAATAACTGGTTCCAAATCCTTTCCAAAAAAAATATTAATAAATACAAAATCCTTATTCTAAATAGTTTATTATTCTGCTGCTGATGTAAAAATATGAGTGTTCAATGCATCTGAGTTTATATTCATGATGGATGAATTGAAATAATTGTACAGTCAACATCTTTAAAGTGAATGTTGTTACAGTTGAAAATGAAAATTTAACTCACTGAATTGATGACACTAAGTTCCTGGTGAAGATCTTCAACAACAGACTCGTGTCTGAAAAAGTAAATACCTTGTAATTGTATAGACAAAATGACAGAATGCAATTTGTTTTAACAATATCATACAATGGCATGTAATAGTATACAGAGTATTGGAATGATATGCAATAGCCTCTATACCTCTGTTTTCTGCTAGCTGCAATTCTCTCAATGATGTTTGACCCTTCTTTGGCAGGCACTGAAATTCAATAGACATTTGCATGAAACATTCAAATGCATATTAAGCACTGCATTCCTGCAAAATTACTCAAATTTGCAAAGTACATAAGATATGATGTAGTCACAAAAAGTACTGGAGGATTGAAATTGTGATGTGGAATCAGGATATAATTCCATAGTCGAGATGAATCTTACCGACAACATCTGGCAGCCCCTGCACCTCCTTCCCAGCCTTGCTGGACTCACTTTCTTTCATTGTAGATTGCACAAATTCAGAATATTGTCTATAAATGTAGAAAGACAAGCAGTTGACTAAGAGTAATAATATATGTGTATGTGTCTCTACTTTATTAACNGATTGCACAAATTCAGAATATTGTCTATAAAAGTAGAAAGACAAGCAGTTGACTATAAGAGTAATATGTGCATGTGTCTCTATACTTTATTAATGTTCTGAATTTTCAGATAAAAATATTTTGATATAATGCACTGATTCATCACTTTCTTGTATGACTTACTTATGAAGAACAGGATTCTCCACATATGGATCGTTAGGGAATCCATCTGCCCAGGTCTGTTGTCTCTCTGTCAATAAACCGTGTGCCACATCCTCCTTTGAGAGTTTTACCACGGGTATGGCTGTACTCTGTCTCTCTAGAGACCGATCCCTTGCAGCAGTATTGGCTTCTCTGCTTTTTACTTTTGACAAACTCCTTTGAAGTTGAACCTTTATACAAAGAACAGAGGAAAACTTCAGGCATGTTAACTTCATTTATACAGGAAAAGTTTATAGTCCTGAGATAAAATTATGTTTGCACTGCATCTAATCTCAAATGATTTATCCACACATGCAGCTTTTGTGCACATACATATATAAACATAACGAAGCTTAAGCAGCCTATCTTCGTTATTGACTCATAACAATGAGCAATACATTTCTATTGTTGTTCATGTTAAATAATTGATATTCCTGTTTGAGACAATGGTGTAAACTACATTTTATCAAGATGTTATGTTATTAATATACATATAAATCATTTAAATAAGTACCTGGGCATCAAACATCTGTCTGTATATCTTGCCACTAGGTACAACCCGCATTGATGCTGTTTCTGCCATGGTTCAGTATAGGGTAATTCAACCCGAGTGGATGTTAACCAAAGAATAATGAATTCCAGAAACCCTCTCTTTCTTAAGTTCCGTGTCTTTGCATTATGCAAAGCACTGTGAAATATTCTAGTTTGTCATAGTAAGATGGAGGTTGTTTTTACGATCAAGAACTTGTCAATATGACGCCATATTTAAACAATCTCCCAGAGCAACGTCTTGTTACAGTTCGAGTTTTTATAAAACGAAATAAAGAAATTTGATTTTCTATTTTCTTAAAGAGTTTTCTACACAACTTAATACAAATAAAGCAAAAATATTATATCTTTTACAAAAATACTTTCTTGAAAAGTAAAACAAACTATAAATTTGTTTTTGCGTTTTAGTAAAATTTTGAACCCGATTCGTAACCCGCAAAAAATGGCTGCTTTCAATTTGACCAGTTTATTGGAAAGCTTACCAAATTCAACTGATTGGGAGCAATCTCTGCTAGATTTGAAGACGCTGTTGACATCTCTATCGCCAAGTGTTTTAAGAAATGTAACCCAGAATCTGTCTTACCATGTCATCTTTGATTTATTAAACACGGACAATAAGTAAGTGCACATAACCCGTGATTCAGCAACTTTCATTTTCCGCCAACTATAATACTGTGTTTGCGTCAGTTTATTGGACGTAATTATCGATAAGCAACAGGTGCACCTCTTAAGAAGAAGAATCATTATACATACTTGTCACAATTTAAATTTAAAAGTTATAACCAACTACCAATACCATTTACTTCTGATCACCTGTATTTATTTAAGCTTTCTCCCTCAGCACCATGTGAAACTTACTGGACCCTTACATTATCAGTCAGGTACCCTAACCACTAAGCCATCTAAGTGGATGTATTTGGTCCACCAATTTTACTACATTCCTCCTACCTAAATAGTTTTTTTAGAGGGAGTGCCCAATCCGATTCACTTAAAAAAAAACATTGTTTGAATTAATTAATCTTCAACCCTGAAGACAATAGCACAAGTTCATCCCTGTCAGGACTGACTATAATGAATGCCTTATCTGTTTTAGCAACTGTATCATCTGTATTTGGAAAAAAAGAAAATATATGGCTATACCTGGAATGAACCAAGGACTGCATGATCCTGCATTAGTAGTCAGGGGCTATAATCACTGAACTCTTCATTCAGTCCACTAATTCTACTATATATACAGAATTCTTTCTTCCTTAAACATCTCTTGATCCCAAAGACTTTGACTTACTTGACTTATTTCCTTCTCTCCTTGTGGAGAATAGGGCCGTGAACAAGTTCTCTCCATTTTGATCTATCTTTTCTACTTTGGTTGCTTCATTCCATGATTTAAACTCAATCTCATTTTAATCTCTTTGCACAGTTCTTCGCCACATCTCTTTTGGTCTACCCCTTTAGGACCACAACACAAACCACTAGAACTGAATTTAATGTATGCCTGAATAGAATATAATAGCATCACCAGATTTGTAGTAGGAAAGGAGAAATTTTATATCTGGAAAGGTAATCAAGCCCCGAACCTCAGTATTAATAGTCACTGACAGGTACTCTTACCACTGAGGTATCGAGGTTGATATCTCCTACTCATTCCTCCTTTACCTGGAAGACAAGACAAGTTCACACCTGTCAAATGGTTGGGCTGGGAATCAAACACTCGATTATTTTGTAGTAGTTACGGCTATATGGACTGTGGATATCGGCCTTGATAGCTCAGTGGTTAGAGCACCTGACTAGTAATGCAGGGGTCCCGGGTTCGATTCCTGGTCCAGCCACTTTATTTCTCATTCTCTCCCTTCCCATTACATATTTGGTGGCCAGTGTGACCCCTGGAATTGCAGGTGAAAGTCCTGCCAGGGGGTTGAACTGGGTAGTTGTCTTCGAGTCGAAGACGTCTTTAAGGAGGGAGGAATGTAGTATTATGGCTATATGGATTGTGGATATCGCCTGGATAGCTCAGTGGTTTAGAGCACCTGACTAGTAATGTAGGGGCCCCGGGTTCGATTCCCAGTCCAGCCACTTCATTTCTCATTCCTCCCTTCCTATTACATATTAAACCCTGCAATTTTTTTTATTCATCACTGAATATAATCTGGCCAATATCCTTGGTTCACAAATTCAACTAGACCTGTAAATGTTTAAAACCATTAAACATTGGTGTTACCCTTTATGCCCCTAAAGTCTTTGGTTCAGCGGCATATAGTTTTTGGCCTATCTGTTTGTTTGTCTTCAAAACTTTAACACTGGCCATATCTTTTGAATGGTAAGTGACAGGGCTTTCATATTTCATGTGTATTCCTTATGACAAGTTCTTTCCACTGGTAGTAAAATGTTTGTCCTCTTGACCTTAAACTTTGACCTACTTTTCAAAAACTTTAACATTGGTCAAAACATAAAAATGGTAAGTGATTGGGCTTTCATATTTCCTATGTGTATTCCACGACAAGTCCTTTCACTGGTAGCAAAATTTTTGTCCTCTTAAAATTTGACCTACTTTTCAAAAACTTTTAACATTGGCCATAACTTTTGAATGGTAAGTGATAGGGCTTTCATATTTCACATTTGTATTCCTTATGACATGCCCCTTCCACTGGTAGTGCATCTTGTTTAAACTGTTTTGACATTGCCTGCGTAGTGGTACCAAACATACTAATCTAAGATACCCCAACTCTTCTTGTCTCACTTTTATAAACAGTATTTGTAATATGAAGAAGCATTCACAAGCGTCAGAGGAACCTTGATTATTACACATGTTGTCTCTTATTGGCATTATGACCTTGAACAATTGATAAGGTTATACCATTAATTAGTGTATACAGTCAATTGGTACAGTTGATCAAAGCATAACCCAACAAAAGTAAACAACTTTTCGGAATGTGCAATTCAGCTACTGATGATCAGAGAGCTGCTGGGGATTTGTTGTGAATGAATTCAGAGTTAACACTTAAAATAAGGAAAAAAAAGAGAGATTTAAACAATGACCATAATGTTTATCAACAAACTGCACAATACATGACTGAATTCTGATATACAGTGACATTAAAAGAATTAGGGTTGGTGGATATAATTATGGTAGGTGGGGTCATCTGAAACAAACATATATTTTTTTTTAGCCTTATTGTGCATTCTCATAATGTGTTGGTGATCTGTTTTATTTCTTTATGTTTATACATTGGATCCAGACCCTATTGAATAGCGCATGGTATCCACTTCTGAGAATCTCTTGCAAATTAGACTTCAAGGTGGTGGTCTCCAGCTTTGCCCTTGTATTGAAAAACAGAGAACAGTTGACTGATAGAACAGCAGAACAGACTCAAAGTTTGATAACTGACATTGCGCTGATAACAGAAAATAGGAAAATTATGGATAAATAAAGTAACAAAGAATTGTCAAATACATATTTCATGTTTCTTTAGAACTACTTATTGCTTTCTGTGATCATTATTTTCTAAATTGTCGCATGATTTTAATACATTATTCTGTTTGTTCTGCCGATTCTGTTTCTTTTCCAACATCTTCTGAAACACAGGCTTGTATATATGTTAATGTATATATATTAATGTGCTTCTAGACCTTTTAGATGCATAAATTCATTATACATGATCAGAATTGATGTGCTTTGCAGCATGAATTAATACTGTGTCTTGGAGTACTAGTTGGTGATCAAAATCTTTACACAACCCAAACATTCTTACGAACACTATTAATAATTATCATTATAATAAACAAGTCCATTTGAAGTTGAGAGATTTCTGTGCATTCTGAAAGGATGTGTCAGCTGCAAATTTAATATTTCATGGAACGACTATATTCAACACAGTAATAAAAAGATGTGAAGATAGCTTGAAATAAATGCATTTATTACCGGTAATAGGAAATAAAAATCAATACATAAAAGTTTGTCCCAGAACATCAGATTGATTGTCTTGTAAATCTGTCTATTGCATCCCTATAAATATATTTAAGAAGTCAAAGGTTGGTATCTGAAAATAAGGCACAAACTTGCCACAAAGCATCCTTGTTAAAATGAAGGGTCATACCACTTTACAAGGGCACATGATGAGTTTGATAATTAATGAATTTTTAGTCGTTGTCGTTGAAAAGTTTTTTCTGAACCAAGCAACTTGTATAATGATAGTTTTATTCACACTTGTTTATGGCTAGGAACTGCTGCTGCTCAGGTGAGCGATGTGGCACATGGGCCTCTTTTTTTATCTCCCTTGTTTCGTCATTCTGAAATAACATCTGCATTTAGTATGTTCTTGTGTTCCACCGTCCTGTATTTTAGTAACCACCAATCTACTTGAATATACCATAGAAACAATATTTAAACACTACCAAATATTATATTTATTGGAAGAATTTTCTAAGTAGTCTTTTATTTCACAAAAAATTTTGTTTTGTTTCAATTTCAGAGAAGTACTAGAACTTTGTTGCCAAGTGCTTGAAAAGTTGCTTGATGCATCAGGACCATCTGTCGTATTTCAAAGTTATAGAGAAGATATACTGAGAGGTCTAAATCATCCACAGGTCATGGTCAGATGTCTGTGTTTAAGGCAGGTAAGTCATTGACATCAATGTATTAGAATTCATTGTGATGCATTGAACTGAAGAGTCAATATTTGGTCACATTTCAAGGGGAAAAAAAACTGCCCCCCCCACCCCCCAAATATTATCAACTTAGTCTACTTTTATTAACTAAGTTACTTTTTAGAAATGCATTCAGTTAAGATAGAAAAAAGATTTAGACAACAGGGATCATGTACGTTTATGGCAAGCATGTTCCGGTACATGTATTTACTGCAACATTTCATCTAATGAGAGATCAACATTTGCACAATTGATTTTGAATATTATGCTCCACCAATGGAAATTACTGTATAGTTTTCATTTCATTTTTCTAAACAATATATGAGCATTTGCAGAAATATTTACTCACTCTTCATGGTAACACCATGTTTGTTTTTTTTTTTTTTTTAAACTAGAGATGTAGAAGAATATGATGACCTAAACTTGATTGACTTGTGTTAAGCATCACGTAATAAAATTGTGTAATCTTGGTTCATTATGTCTTATAGCAGTGAAGATGTTACTTGAACATTTTCTCTTCATACATCTGTGATGTGCATGTCAAACACTTTCAATTATAACATGAGTGTTAACCATTAGCAATAAATGTATGAAATAATGGCGAATTTACATATTCGTAAAAACTTTCATGAAGTTGGTGTCCAGCTCTAAATCTGAAAAGTCAACTGACCTGTGACAGATCTGATATGGAAAATTCTTTTATATTGTTGTGCCTAAGTAAATATGGGTCATGCTGTATGTGTAGTACTTTTGAATTATTATGAAAGAACTGGAGAAAGAGTTCATTTGTTTGGTTGATATTGTAGATGATTAGCGCCTCTGAGGAAGTGGTGGACGAATTATTACCTCACAAAGAAGTCATCCAGAAAACTGTTGGTTTGCTCGCAGACAACATCCAGGTGGCAAACCTAGCAACCAAAATTCTGGTCAATCTAGGTACGTTAGTTGGGTTTCTAGTCGTTTAACTTAAAGTATTAAAACAGATCACCAACACATCGTAAGAATGCTCTGTGAATTTATTTTGGTTGACCGGTTTCGACCTTGGGCGGTCGTCATCAGAACAAATTGTAAGGATAATTTCACTACTGAAGTAAGAATTTCGGGCGCACGTTTCTATAAATATACATAGAATCTGGAGCATTGCTATAAACAAAGAAATAATGGCGACTTTACAACATGCAGATGGGCATAAAATATGATAGTATATACAGAGTTTGTTTTACAATAAATTATAGCATGTCTATCATGTAAATGGTCAGAAATATATATTTACAACGTTATCTAATGATCATTAGTTTCATAATTTATCGAAGCGGTTATAAAACGGGGCCTAAAAATGAAGTTTGTATTTAAATGCACTATTAATAGAGTAGTCCGTGGGATGTTGAAGTTCTATTATGTGAGGATGTGTGACGTTTTCATTGTGGACGATATTGGGGTTGTTGACTATGTATACTTCTGTTGAAAGTTCACTTGAAGATACGGCGAATTTGTTCAGACACGAGAGATGTGAGGGATAGATCCCGCTAAAACTATCACTCGTCCGAGAAAGACAAGTATCACATGTTTTTTCGGTGCTGGTACAACTCTTTAGTAGATTTTCCGTGGTATTTTGGGGTTAATTTGTCCTGGTTTTATTAGTCCCTACCGTTTGTAACCGGATGGACTTATGCTTTTCTTCCTTTTTGTGTCTGTCTGCTCCATCTGTTCTGTCTTCCCCATTCCGTTATTGGTTTGCACTTTCAACTGTTTCAATACATTTATATTATCGGTAATTGCTTTGCCATCCCAAGTTACAGATCAAGTTTGATTTGGTTTTAATCCTTCATTTTTCACTGATGCCCTTGGACTTTAGAAAATTTCATAAATTATCAGTTCCGCACTTTTTTTTTGGTGTTATGCAGATATTACTTGATGATTTGGTACATTGCTTTTGCCATTACCAAGTTACAGAGCAAGTTCAAGTTTGGTTTCGATCCATTCATTATTATTGAGTTATGGCCCTTGGACTTAAAAAAAATATTCTAATAAATTATCAGTTTTCCGCATTTATTTCTCCACTGCTTGCAAGATATTCATTTGATATTTGGTACATTGCTTTGCCATACCAATTACAGATCAAAATCGAATTTGGATTTGATCTATTCATTTTGTTCATAAGTTATAGCCCTGGTCCTATCCTGGCTGACCAATATTCCCTTTACCATAAGTATATGATATAGCCTACATAATGAAATTAGAATATGTTGCGGTCCAATAAATTTTGTGTAACGGTAGGGGGACTAGTATTGCTGTGCAATACTCTCAGATGCTTGTTATTCCATCAGACATTCGGTCTTCCTCGTGTGTCTCTAACTGTTCATTGATGAGCGGATTTGTAAATTCGGTGTGCATATACAGGCAGATTGGTGGACTCATATTTCATCTCCCTTGTTTAGTTGTTAATTAATAATATGATGACCTGTGGTAATATTCGGTGACTATTGAAGATCGTTGTATTATCATCGGAATTTTAATTTTGGATACGATAGTTCTGCCATCAATAAGGTGATTGGTTCTGCCGTGTCCTGTTGAGCTGTGTCTTGTATTCTGTAGGATATATTCTGTGGTTGTATCGGAGTGCGGATATTTGCGATTTTTTTGGGAGGTTACTGATATATCTTCTTTTAATGGACCATTCACTAATCCTTCCGTAAGTTCTTGAAGCTTTGGGTAAGGGGGGGTGGCCATAAAGTTACAGCGCAGTTCAGTATGGTGGATACCAAGAGGTATGCAGGGGTCCCAGGAACAATGTGGATTAAAACAAAGTCGTTTGTACACTTTTAGTGACACAAGAATTTTTAGTCATCTGTTTTTCTAATGTATGCATTGATTTATTCATCAGTTGTTTTCTAATACATTCAGGAATGACATCACAAGGACTGGCAGCTTTATTCAGTAACCAGATGATCCAGTGTATGGAACAAGTTTTTAACATCAGTGACATCATCAGATTCAGAGTATATGAGGTGAAGATTGGCAGTTGTTTTTACTTGAAATTGAAAAAGCAAACCAAGTACATGTATTCACTATTGCATGCACAAGTTTGCTGTCATATTCGTAAGTTTCGCTGTTGTTGGTAATTACTTGCTTTGAAAGAAAACAAAACATCGCAGCTAGTATGATGTCACAGTGCAACTGTTCACGTCGACTGCATCATATTTCCTGTGTTAAATGAATTATATCTAGAGTTGTATTGCAAGATGTTTTAAGGGGCTTTACTTGCATCAACGGTAGCACCGTCAACATATTAACTGTGATTATGAGTAAATGAATTGCTTTTCAGATGTTGATCCAAGTTTGCAAACTGTCATTGGCAGCGCTAGAAAACACACATAACAGTGGTCTTCTCCAGCAGTTGTTAAATGAGGTCTACAGGGACGATATCTTGATTCAACTGAATGCTATAGAGATGTTGTCTGACCTGACCATGGTGGACCATGGTCTGATGTATCTTGACCAGCAAGGAATTGTGGGAAAACTAGAGAGCATGATGGAAGATCTGAATTCCAATCCATATGGCAATTTGCTACTACCAGGTTTGAAAACATATGCAAATGAAACAACTTGGTAGAAAATATAAATGAAAGTGTGTTACTATGTCAACAATTGCTTAAAATTTAATTCAGTATGGAACAAAATGGGAATTTTGACAAAATCGTTGCGACATAAGTCAAACCTGTAACAATTGGCAAATGGTGACTTAACTTATTGACATGTAGAAAGGGTTCCACGATAAATTTGAATATTAAAATGGGTCTCCTTCTATCTGATCCAGATATTATGAAAATATTCCCAAAACTTACTTGTTGTGTTCCCCTGAAAGTGCTGATTAGCAGACAGACAGATGGACAGAAAGTATCAGAGCACTACCTTTAAATTCTATGAAAATCTTCTCTATTGTTGGCCATAAAGAATGTCTAATTAGAAAATTTCCATGTCTTATAACTCTGGAAAGTTTATTCTGATTATAAAAATCCAAGTCCCATAACTCTGCAAAGACATAGTTAATAAATCTGAAAACTGGAAGGGGGCTTCTGCGTAATCCAAATAGTATGTATAAAATTAATGAAAATCTTCACATGGAAACTTAAGTAGTTATCATGTGTCATAGAAAGTGCTGACTGACTGACACATTGATTTCAGTAGGGCAACCACCATGTCCTGCTATATATGCAGAGAGAAAAAAAAAAGACCAAACAACTTATTTTTGAAAACTTGTTTATATTCATTATTGAATGGGCTAACTTTTTCTTTAAGGTTTACCAAGTTCTTTGGTGGTTGTTTGCCAAGTTTCCATCCAAAGGAAGTTGCCAGCAGTAACAAGACCTTTGTAATTCTCTGTTTTTTGAGGGTTAACCTCAGGGGATCAACAGCGCGAAGCCTCTCTGTCAGACGGTGGGTTTCCATCGGGGGAAATCAGGGAAGGGAGATGGCTCTGGATAACTAGGTTTGGTAGGACTTTAAGGACTGTCGCAGTTGAATGCTTATTTTGACATGTTTTTACCCATACATGTCTTTCAAGTTTCAGAAGGTAAATCTCAAATCAAGTCGAACCTCGCTATCTCGAACTCGATGGAACCAAGAAAAAAGTTTGAAGGAATATCCGTGAATTTTGAGATATCGAAAGTAAAATTACTAAGAAATAGGTGGTTTTGGACCTCCAAATCAGTTCGACATAAACATTGGTATTACCGAGATATCAGTGTTCAAGATTCGAAGTTCACTGTACCATTAACCATAGCTTCTATGCCGGGGGTAAATATAAAGAATGTCTATATTATTTCAGGCAATGTGATGATCATGGTGTAAAATCCATCTGGCTCATGGTCAGAGATGCCCCTCATGAATCGCATTATGGCACTGGAAACAACTTGCAGAATCACAAGACTTCAGGTTTGCAAATAGTTATCAATATGCAGTGAAAATAGAGGGAATGAAGTCATTTATAAATGGGGTGTGTTTTGGGAAGGAAGGGGGAGACTAGTGCATACATTCTTAACACTAGTCTATTTGCAGGGCTACTCACCTTGCAATCTTAATTATTGAAAGATATATAATGAACGGTTTAAAAAAGTATTGGGTTTTGTAAAATGTCAAATAGGAAGAAATTTTGATGAATTTTGAACTGAATTTGAACACTGCAAAAACTTAATCTCAAAGACTGTACCGGTTGTTTTTCATAGATTGCAGAACAAACCGATGAATTGCTAAAGCTTACAGAGAAGTGGTTTAGTTTACTGACCAATGCTCCATTTGAGACACTAATGTCCGTAGTGAGACTCCCTTTCCCGGACCTCCGTTGTGCCGCTCATCGTGTGTTAGAATCTCTTGCACTGCAGCCTTGGGGACAGACTCTCATGAATAAGTACCCAGGGTTCACCGAGTTCTTGTTGGATAGAAGTACGGAAAAAACTAAAGAGACTAAAGAATCTAAATTTGCTATCTTAAAAACTATAGCAGACGCTCCAACTGCAGTTGATGTGTTTGGACAGCCGTATATTGTTCAGGTCAAAGCAATGGCCCTTCAAGGACCTTTCTTTGTGCAGACTCAATCAGAAGTGGCTTTTGAGGGAGAGTGATTGTTTTTTGTGGTAATTGAAATATTTAAACCACCTAGAATTCAACAAATTTGATTTTTTGCCAGTATTTTTCATGAAAAATCTACATCCAATCATTCATTAACAATAAAAAAAATTGCAAGGATAATGAATACAATTTTTTTTTTTTCTCTTGTTAATTAAGCTCAGTTTACATGTATATACAAGGATCTGAATTTAAGATACTGTGGTACGTTTGTTATCGTGGCATGTTTTCAGTAGCCATGTGAAAGCCAAGATAAGACAGCAATCAACGAACAGCGACACAACTCCAGAATTCAATTGTTCTTATATAAACTGGCTATGAACACATTTTGAGATATGAAATTGGTGTCTGGACACATATCTACCTGTATGAATATGAATTCACCTATATATTACCTCCTGCATATTGG
>CAJDSM010002401.1:525-15986 GCA_903981925.1 Ostrea lurida
CGACTGACAATCTCGGATTCCAGGCAATTAATGTTGAAGATGGTCCAGTACAAAAGTTCATTTTGGATAACAGGACTGTTTGGATCTTCAACCCACCTCATTTGTCCCACATGAGTGGAGCATGGGAGCGAATGATTGGTCTTTCTAGACGCATATTAGACTCCATGTTAATGGATGGATCAGCAAGAAAATTGACTCACGAAACCCTTGTCACATTCTTAGCAGAAGCAAGTGCTATTATTAACTCCAGACCATTAGTTCCAGTCTCTACAGATCCAGAATACCCTTTTATATTTACGCCATACACACTGATAACACAGAAAACAGACAAAGGCGGAGAACCACTTGGACCTTTCGAGGAGAAAAACATTTACATTGCCCAGTGGAAAAGAGTCCAACAGCTTGCAGATACCTTTTGGAAGAGATGGAAGAACGAATACCTGGTACTTCTCCAAAATCGTCGAAAGTGGACAACAGCACAAAGGGACTTATCAGTTGGTGATGTCGTGCTCATGAAAGACAATTCTACAAATCGTTGCGACTGGAGGCTGTCAGTAGTGGAACACGTGTTCCCGAGTGAATCAGACACTAAAATTCGAAAAGTTGAACTTCGTGTGAACAAAGATGGTATTAACACACATTACACGCGCCCAGTCACAGAAACTGTGCTTTTGATTCCTATGTGACAATACTGATAATCTTATTGTTTCTATGACAGTTGAACTCAGATATTGTGTATTTTGAAGTGATATCATATAGATATCAGACGGGGAGTGTAATGTTCTTTTCATATGTTAATTTTTTTTTAGAGTTATTTTTTTCATTAGTAAGAGTTATTTTCCTTTACATTTACTAGAGTTATTTTCCCTAATATTATAGATCAGTTATCTCTCCTTTTTGAAAGAGTTACATTTTCTTGACTTCCTGTTTACTTGCTTGGGTGTGACCCACACCACATGTTAGAGTCTGAGCTCCTCAGATTGTTTTTTGTCCATATGCTGGCACACGTTCTTCACTCCACCAACACACACACATACACACACAGTACTCTCAGAATAAAGTCTACAACTCTTTGAAATCTACATGTTAATCTTGGTTATACTTTCTGCAAACGTATGGGCAGAACATCTACACCGATTTATGATCTTTCTAGATTTGCAGCAATATCTACACCCATTTATGATCCTTCTGGATTTGCAGGAATATCTACAGTTCTACACCCATTAATGATTTTTCTGTAACAAATCTTTGTTGTCCCATTTCTCGATGATCACATGTATAGAAAAAAGTTTTAGTTTTATCAGAAAATGTAAATACATGTATAGAGAGTAGATTTTAATCTGATTATTTTATGGGTTATTGATACATTTAAAAAAAAAATAATAATAATAACTCAGTAGAAAGTACAAAATGATTTCGTACGTCTTGTTTTTATTGTTTCTATAGCTTTCACAATATAAACAAACTGTTCGTTATTTCTTACTTGCAACAATTTTAAAAAGAAGAAGATAACAAACAGTGATCAATCTCGGAAGTTTCAAACAGACGTTGGGCAAACAGGACCCCTAGATATACCAGAGGTGGGATCAGGTGCTCAGTAGGAGGAAGCAACCACTGACGACCGGTCACACTCGCCACGAGCCCACTGCCTTGGTCAGGTTAACGGAGTAATCAATGTATAAAGAACGGCCTGACAGTTGGTATGAAACACGTCCGACAGCAATTGACACAATTACAAGTTGTATTGGCAAACTAGATCGTTATAACGACCATAGAATTTTCAAAATGCTGATTTTAAACGTGACTGTTGAAATCCATGCAACATCAATTGTCAGTAGCCTGCCTCGATTTAAAAACTAATCGCCTGCAAACAAGCTCTTGCGTATCGAATCGGTAAAGAGACACACACACCATATGCAAGTGATGAAGGAATGTTGCTACATAGATATGGGAAGCTGATGATGGAGAAGCTGAAATAATCCCATTTGTCATAAAGTTATTAGTTTGCCGTAAATAAAATATCTAAGTACGAAGCAGACGTGGAAGACTCTGCGGTCCTCACTGGGATATATCGGGTCGACTGATCACTTTTTTCTACGTCACCTGTTTTTACAATTTTGTGCAACAACCAGAAGTACCTTAATACCACGGGTGTTGAATACGGCTGTATATACATGTATATATAGCTTCCTAATGTGTGTATGAGATAAAACCCGTGTGATATAGACTTCAAAATCAAATGATTCTACATAGAAGTGAAAGTATATAAACTCATTTGACAAAGGCGAGGATTTTAGATAATCAAACAAACAAGCGGGAAAAAAAAAAGAAAAAGAAAAATAGCATCGTCATCCTATCGCTGTGACAACACCGTTGTTGTTTTTCTTTTGTACGTCTGCGCACTCTGCCAAACATCTGTGTTAGAAAGGCCATCTCTACACGTGAGTTCTGGTCCCCCATGCGGTAATAACTTGAATTTACCGGTAATGTATAATGTATTTCGTTAGGTCTGATTTTTTTCTAAGACTACATCACGTGACTTCCTATTCTAAGCACCCTCTGCAGGAATTCGTTATAAAGCACGCCATCCTCCGTGATTACGTGTCGGCAAAACGTCTCCCAAGACACATTTCTCTCCAAAACAAGTTGTGAAATTGACACCTTGTAAGAACCACCTCATAATGACAGTCTCCATTTTGGAAATAGTATGACAGAATGCCTACTGCCGTGTAAAGAAAAATAGATCACTAAACAGGACGAGCCTCCGGGGAATCGCGAAGCTATCTCACAGAACACAAAATCGGCGAGCTTCTCTCCCCACGTAGACATACGTCTTTTCCTTATAATATATCTAGCTCGTCAACTATTTTGGCCTAGGATCCATTACTAAACTTAAAAGATGGAATAGTTTTGAGATATCCTTACCTTTCTGGGGTCTGATTTTTTTCATTTTCATTTGAAGAGTGCAGATTATTTTAAGCCTAACCTCACATTCAAAAGCAAAGTAAACCCTCCACATTCAGTGGTATGATAAAACGACACATTCAATGGTATAATAAAACATTCACATTTCAATGATAAAACATCACATTCATCTGGTATGATAAAACATCAGCATTCACATGATATAATAAAACATACATTCAATTTATAATAAAACCATCACATTCAAATGATAAAACATCCACATGTCATTGGTATGATAAAACATCACATTCAATTGATATAATAAAATATACAGTTAATGGTTTAATAAAACATCAACATTCAATGATAAAACATCCACATCATGTGTATTGATAAAACATCACATTCAATAGATAATAAGATATCACATTCAATGCGTATAAAACACATTCAATGATAAAACATCACATTCATTGTATAATAAAACATCACATTTCAATGATATAATAAAACATCACATTCAATTGTATAATAAACATTCACATTCATTGGATTATAATAAAACATCACATTCATTGTATAATAAAACATCACATTCAATGAATAAAACGATACACATTCATTGTATGATAAAACATCACATTCATGAAAAACATCCTTCATTGGTATGATAAAAATCACCATCAAGATATAATAAAACATATAATTAAAACATCACATTCAGATGAGATAATAAAACATTCACATTCAAATGATAAAACAATCACATTCATTGGTATGATAAAACATCACATTCAATGATACATAAAAATTAACATTCAATTGCATATGATAAAAACATCACATTCAATTGATATTAATACATCACATTCAATGAAAACATCACATTCAATGATAAAACATCCACATTTCATTGGTATTGAATAAAACATCACGATTCAATCGATATAATAAAACATCACATTCAAGTTCCATATGATAAAACATCACATTCAATGATAAACATCACATCATTGGTATGATAAAAACTCACATTCATGATATAATAAAACATCACATTCATTGGGTATGATAAAACATCAACATTCAATGATATAATAATAAACATCACATTCAATGTATAATAAAACATCACATTCAATGATAAAACATCACATTCATTGGTATGATAAAACATCACATCAATGAATAAGCCATCAAAACATCACATTCAATGATTAAACAAACATTCAGGTACACTTTCATTGGTATGATAAAACACACATTCAATGATAAAACATCACATTCAATGGTATGATAAAACATCACATTCAATGATACATACTATTGGTGGAAAAACATCCACATATCAATGAATATAAAACATCATCATGTCATTATTGACTAAAACATCACATATTGTCGAAATCCACATCAATATATACTAAATCAATTCAATGTATATACAAACATCACGATGCCAATGAAAAACATTACATTCATTGGTTAGATAAAACATTCACATTCAATGATATAATAGAAACATCACATTTCAATGAAAAACATACCATTCAGATTATATAATAAAACATCACATTGCAATGGATTAATAAACATCACATTCATTGGTATTGAATAACAAACATCACATTTCATGATATAATAAAACAATCACATTCAATGGGTATGATAAAAAACATCACATTCAATGGTATAATAAACGTTACATTCCATATTCCATCATCACCTGCATGTGGTGTGTATGTCGCTCAACTTATTCGATACGCAAGAGCTTGTTCTGCGTACGATCAGTTTTTGAATCGAGGCAGGCTACTTACAGACAAGTTGTTGTTGCAGGGGTTTCAACAGTCACGTTTAAAGGCAGCATTTCGTAAATTCTATGGTCGTTATAACAATTTAGTTTACCAGTATGACCTGCTATTGAGTCAAATGCTGTCTGATGTGTTTCATTGCCAATGTTAAGCCGTTTTTCACACACTGATTTGACTACGGATTGTTCCGTTTACCTGATCAAGACTATGGGCTCACGGCGGGTGTGAACGGTCAACAGGGCATGCTTACTCCTCCTAGGCACCTGATCCCACCTCTGGTGTGTCCAGGGGTCCGTGTTTGCCCAAGTCTTGTTTTTGTATTCTATTTGGGACTTACGAGATTGATCACTGTTCGATCGTTATCTTCGCCTTTAATACATTATGCTTCTGTGACCGGACTCTATAGCTTATATCGCAAATATTCATCGTCTTCTTGAGTTTGTCTCGGATATGTAGCGGTCAAACTTGACACACAGTAAAAATGAGGATATACCGGCGGTGAACCTTTACCGTTCATGTTTCCCCGGGTCAGGGCCGGGGGTCACGGACTCCGAGGGTGGAGCTTAGATATGCAACACTTATTTGAAAAAAATTGCCTGGACATAAGTTAACTAACTGAACAGATTTCTACCAAAATTTCTGTCTCCCTGGTCCTAGGATAGCCCTATAAAGACGATAAATTTATTGAATTTTTCAATAAGATGTTATGTTCTCTTTTGTTCTTGAATTTGTTGCAAATTAACAATTTAAGTTCATTGTTCGCTTCAACAGCGTGACATGTAACGAAGAACCCTTCAAATTCAAGAGATTGTCTAGATTTTTTTTTTTATATTGACAACCAAACCATGTATAGAACGCCTGAAAAATCCATCGGAGCATCCAATCACGTGATTTTATGCATCCAGTCGACATAACGTTTCTAGACTCCAGAAACAAACTCTCACTCGTGCTCAGTGTCGATATATTTGTCGAAGCACAGCCATGTTTGTTTCGATTCCAGCAGAGGTTTTAAAGTTTTTTCAAATTAATTTCTACTAAAACTGCATTTTTAGACAAAATAAAGTGAATTTTAAAGTGTTTAGCTCACCTGAACCGACGGTTCAGTGAAGCTATTCTGATCGCCTTTTTTCCGTCGTCTGTCTAACCGTCCGTCTGTTAACTTTTCACATTTTCGACTTCTTCTCAAGAATCGCTGGGCCAATTCACAACACTTGGTACAAATCATCCTTGTGTAAAGGGAATTCAAGTTTGTTCAAATGATGGACCCAGGCCCTCATCAAAGGATAATCACGGAAATGCAAAAATATGGTGGTGTCATTTAAAATTTTCTTCTCAAGAACCAAAAGCGAAATGGATTTACAACACGTGTTGAATGAATGTTCTGTATACTGTACTCGGTGGAAATTGAATGTAATGTTTAAAAAAAACCCACTAAAATTTTTATTTTCTCAAAGGGGCCGATATTGAAATGTTTTTATCATAATGGAGGTATTATTGAGAATGTGAAAAAATTAAACAATCAAGTCATTGTAATTTCCAGATCAGGTTCTAAAACGCTAAAAAAAAATAAAATAAAATAAAAAAAAAAAAACAACAACAAAAACCCCCCAAAAACAAACAAACAAACAATTTTTTTTTTAAAAAAAAGCCCAGAAAGGTTTGTATGGACAGACAATCTAGGCAAGTTCATTTGACCATTTTTAAGCTACGGGTGTGAAAATTGGGGATATGAAAATTTACAAATCATAAAGGTCACTACTTAAATTTCTTATTGGGTTAAATTAACAGACTCATCAGAATCTTTTTGAAATTTCGCACCACGAACCATCGCCCCCCAGCAGAAACTGCACGTTGGTCGATATACCATATGATGAAAGATTGTGTTTTATGTAATGAAACAAAAATTGCAGATGAATACCATTTTGTGTTAGAATGCAGTGCTTTATCCAATATAAGAAAAGAATACCTACACACTATATATTGTACAAGACCAAATGTAATGAAATTTTATGAAATTATATCAACCAGTAATGTTAAAAAGGTTGATAAAATAACCTCTATCTTCAAAGGCAAAGCTCAACATAACCCTACAAATTACAGAGGTATAACATTGACGTCTGCAAATTATTGGAAGGTTGTTCGATCTCGCATTGAAGATGAATTGATTGAAAAATGCATTTCATGGCCACATCTGTTACAGGTTGATTTCAGAAACAGTAGATGTTTCATACATTTATTTTCAATCAAAATTTGTACGGTACATGAACATTAATCAAAACTACAACATTACATAATTGTCATATGAAACCATTGGAGAGAGAGAGGAAGAGAGAGAAGAGCGAGAGAGAGAGAAGAGAGAGAGAGAGAGAGAGAGAGAGAGAGAGAGAGAGAGAGAGAGGAGGTTCATACACAACAATGGAGGTATCTAATCAAGTTCAGATGTTATAGTTGAAGACAGAAGTATTATATTTTTTTATTGTCAGCAATTTAGATTTGTCACATCTGCATGTTTTCATTATGAGTTACATATATTACCATGTTTCCCATTATTTCTTAAAATTATCAAGTTTCACTTTAACTGGTTATCCTCTGACGTATTTCAAAGTTGAAAATGTTTTGACTGTCTAATAAAGGCAATCCTGAATAGATAATTTTCATTCAGACAGCTTTCCCCCTATAGTTATTATGACTTGCAAATAACACGGTTTGGTTGCTCCTCCGATAATATGTTTCAGAGGAAGTATGTAGATTAAGTCCAAAGATAAAATTCTATAATTGACGTTGTATGAGATATATAAAATCCCCTTGTCTGACAAGTTTATCACAAAAAGCATGAATAATAATAATTGTAACCTTAAACACTCCCACATACTACTAAATCTGTACGATCTTCACTTTTTATCTTTTTTCTTAGCAAAAGCTGCATAAATTATGTCTTTCAAAACCTATTTTAAAATAAAAAATTATTAGTTGTTAAATGGCGTGATGATTAATTCTAATTGTAACCATTGAAGTTGCACTTCTAGTATTAAATGAATGGTAATTGCATTAAGTTCCATTCTAATTCTGATAATTTAAATATACTCCCATTTTGGTTTTACGTACAGATGAATGAACATTTTTATATAGTTTAAAGTATCATACATAGTCTTTGTACCTTTTGGTGAACAGAAATAGTTTAATATGAACAGGTATAAAAAGGTTTATTGTTCACATTCTTTCTCGTGTAGTCTTCTTATGAATAGCATGCTAGCGTATACATTGAGATTTTAAACCTTAGTATGTAAGAAGTCAGTTTTGATATTAAACTTATCATCTAAAAAAATCCTTTTCATGCAAGCAAATCACTTAATGTATTATTGTGATAATTCTTTTAAGACCATTCTCTAAAAAAAGCTGAAGCTGTTTCCCTATATAAATTGTCATTTATTTGTTGCCAAATTTGGTTTTGAAGATATACAAACTTCCATGTACTGTACTTTCATTTTATCTTTGAACTATTATGGGAGTATAATATGGAACAAAAAAATTGAGTGGTACAGCCTCTCCTCCAGATTCTAGATGAAAATCTACCCAATTCGAGATAGAATTCGTCATGAGCAGAAAGAGAGAGGCTGTGATTTTTTACGCCCGTAGGATTTCTTACAAAATTCAAATGTACACATTTCAAGTCTTTTGCAAGGATTACAACACGCTTCTACAGATCTTCAATATGAGCATTCTGATCTAACAGATATGAATGCTGTCAAGATATGAAAATTTTGTTGAGAAGGACTTCATTTAACCGTGACTCCTAATTGTTAAAATTAATCTACCACATCAAGAGGTACATCATCAACACACCATGTATAGCAGATTTTCAGTTTACCACCTTTTCTAAAACAACAACTCTTTTTGTCTATCAGTATTTCCATGTATGAGGCTGTAATCAACCTAATGTATCCACACTTTTTGCAACCACTGCTGTATCCGATAAACTCAAAAGTACACATATACGTCATTTCATTGAGCGTCGAGGTCCAAAAGAGAGAGAGAGAGAGAGAGAGAGAGAGAGAGAGAGAGAGAGAGAGAGAGAGAGAGACGAGTAGAGAGAGAGGAGAGAGCAAATCTACATTCCTTAATATTAAATGTGTGCAAGTGGACATGATAATGTGTTTAATTATGTTTAGTTCACCAGATCATGGCTCAGGGTCGAGCCACATCAGCACGATGTATCATCACATGCCTTAGAAAGATATGAAAGTGACGGTTAAACGACATAGATAAAATTACAACAACATTCATCAACTCTCAAGGTTATATCTTTAATGTGCGGTAAGTAGCATGAAACGTTACAATGAAGGCAACTGTGCTTATCACTCATGAGCACTACCATCATGTTCTTAGATACATGATGTGAGACAGAAGATATCATTCAACGCAGGACTTAGACGGACAAATAAAGAGTGAATACAATCACATATGCGGGGACGCAATTGCGAGTATCATAGGGATTGCTAGAGTAAGTGCTGACTCAAATCGAGATAAAACGACGTCATATATTATGATAACTGGTCCTTAATCTAGACTGAAAATGCTAAATCAACCATGATTCAACAGAATACACACTGTATATAGCAGCATACTAATTAGTAATTGTAAAAAGGTGCTT
Organism: Ostrea lurida; assembly: GCA_903981925.1. Taxonomy (NCBI): domain Eukaryota; kingdom Metazoa; phylum Mollusca; class Bivalvia; order Ostreida; family Ostreidae; genus Ostrea; species Ostrea lurida. Next base: position 9,895 of record CAJDSM010002401.1, read on the forward strand.
GAATACAGAGAGTACAAGGGACGGTGCTATGCAAAGTCAATATGACTTGCAAACTTGTACTTACAGTAAATACAAAACACTATTCATTTCATACTCTAGTACAATAAAAGTATATAGAACAGTTGTATTATTAGCAGCATGTGCTATAGTTATGTTTAAAAAAGTGGCTTCGAATAAGAGAGTACCAAGGAGCGGTGGCCTACGCAAAGTCGATATGATGGCTAACTTGTACTCTAATATCCAAGAAAACTCCATTCTCAAATCAAGGTACAAAAAAGTATAGAACACTGCATGAGCAGCTAACTATCAGTGGGTGTAGAAAAGGTGCTTCGAAACAGAGAGTACAAGACGGTGGCCTATGCAAAAGTCGATTATGACTGGCAAACTCGTCTCCAAGTAAACAAGACATTCATTCAAATCAAAACATATACAATAAGGAGTAATACAGGACAGTGATAGATAAACAAGACATTCATTTTCAAATAACATATACAATAAGAGTAATACAGGAATGAGACAAAAATTAAAAGGTTAGGAAAAGTACACTGGACATAGTAATGTATTTATACATAAAACATTATTTGATGAGAAAGTAAACAGAGAGAGAGAGAGAGAAAGAGAGAGTATATATAGAAAACTAATTTCTCAATGAAGTGTGCATGCATACAATTAACAATAATATGATTTCAGTAATTTTTATCAATTCTGATCGAGATCGGTACTTTTTTCTCCCGTTTGATCAAATCTAAGATATAGCAACATACATAAAATTTAGACATTTCATTTCAATTTCTTTTTAAACATGTCATTTTTCTATCAGTCATATGTTTTTTAAAGATTCTATCCGTAGATTAAAAAATACATAGGCCTATAAAGAAATCAAATAACGTTTTCAATTTTCGTAATTTTTATTTTCTATAAAAAAAAAAAAATAGCACTTTTATGTCTCTGTTCTACCTGAGTCTTTATGCATGTTTTATTCAATATTCATATCATGCCCCAAATCGCTGCGAAGTTTGGATTCTAGTATCTCTTATTTGTTAATGAAGCACATTTTCCATCATTCTGGAGAAAATCACAAAAATATCACATAAAATAATTGAGAGTTCGTATTATTTTTTTCGATGGTAGATCATTAGATAAAATGCAAGTGTTGAACACTGTCACTTATTTCGCCCCTCATTTCCATGAGCTCAGTTTCAAAGTTTTTCAATATATATTCAGCTTTGATAATTGTTTTGTGACCGAATTCAGTTTCGTATCTAGACTCATATGATCATGTAGGCGGATCTTATGGTGGCGGGGGTGAAGAGCACTCGCTCGGACTACTGGGATTTTAGACATACATGTAGTTGGTGAACGAGCTAAGTTATCTGCCACTAAATCATCTAAGTTATCTGAGTTTTTACTTACAGGCGTTGAGGTTCAGACTTTCGTGCTCTGTAAATCTTGAACAATGTCCCCGTATAACACCGAGTTCGTAGCCGCACGAGAGCACATGCGGCGCTCACCTTCACGTTGTCCAAAGAGTGTTCACTATACCTGTACCGCTAAGTACTGTCCTGTTCAGGTCCAAATCTCGATGATTTTCCATTTGTTTTTTTTTCTTTCTGTTTTTCCTTAGGAAGTCTACTAAACTCTCCCACTCCAAAACAATATCCTGACGTGAAAACACAGCACACCCTATCCCGCCATATTCAATTAATTTTTAATTTAATGGGCAAATATGAAATGTGACAAACTGACTGATCGCACTTGTAAAATACATTCATTGTTTGTAAACAGTTTTCGGATTCATTCTGTAGTTTCAGATAGCTGGAAAAGGATTGCATTGCCTAATGATAAATGGAAAAAGGTAATTCAGATTGTTTCAATTTTTCAATTTTTGTTTTCAACCTGAAAAATTTCTTTATATATGTGGTTGTCGCAAAGTGTATCTAATTATGTTTGTACATGTATAATGGTCTACCTGCTGACTGCTCACAATTCTCCATTAATTTGGAGGAAGTAAAGAATACCGTAGGTTAGAGTACTTGTACTAAGCCTTGTGCAGTGGAGACAAAGTGTAAAATGAAAAGTATGAAAATTATGAAAGACATTTGGAATTTACAAAATTTGAATATTTCATAAATAACAAGAAATATTGAAAAACAAAATCCTAATTTCCTCGATATCCTTAGCGCCGTACAGAGATACAATTACGTTAAAAATCTCCATCGCTTCATCGTTTTACGTCCAAATTCTCGTTTGAAATGTGCAATGTTCAGCGAAAACATTCATAAGTCTTGACAAGGAGCGGTTTGGGAGCTCAAAAAGGGCACGAATCAGTGCGGATCTTTTGGCACCCGTCGCGACTTTAAACTGGCATTAGCGCGAGACTAGCGCGAGACTAACACCTAGGAGGGGAGCGAGCTTATTAGAAGAACATCCTCACGCATATGACGGTCCCCAGGGCCCGCGAGATTGCGCAAGTCTAATCTAATGAACTGGATAGGTTGCACAACAGAGCAATTCATAATCGACGGAATTCAATTAGGTGACAAAGGGTTAATAGCGTGGCAATGCTGGGAGTCACCGGCTATAGAACGCTTTCTGGTAATGAAAACTGCCATGAATACTAAACAGCGATCATTTCGCAAATCTTCTATGGATGCATTTTTTTTAATTCTACGGTGATAATTTTTTCTTTGCTGTCGTTAAATTCATATAAACATGTCCCATCGTTTGTAAATGGAATTCTCCAAGCTGAAGGGAAATTGAATTGGGTTTGCAAGAAACACTTTATTTAAAAAAAAAAAATTATTTAATCAGTCTTTTGCTCGGGATCTGAAGCGATTGCGTAGTCCGATCCCGAGGGTGGGAGACAATAGTATTCATTGGTAACAATTTTATATTCATCTAAAAAGAGATCAGTTAAAAAGAAAATGTGACTTCTATGAGATTAACATTGATTGATCTGTCTGCGATTCCCCTGAAATAATCTCTATTGTAAAATAGAACAGAAATTTTAGGACTCTGTACGAAGATCATGAAAATATTGGAGCGAGGATAAAGGGAAAACACACTCTGTGTTATTGATACCTGTATCTGATTTGACTTACCTGATTTCTCGTCAGACTTTTATGATTAATAATGAAATTACACATGTGGAGAGAAGATGAGAGAGAGAGAGAGAGAGAGAGAGAGAGAGAGAGATTGTACCAGCGATTAATAATGAAATTACAAATATCATCGAGAGAGAGAGAGAGAGAGAGAGAGAGAGAGAAGAGGAGAGAGAAGAGAGAGAGGGGAAAGAAAGAGAGAGAGAGAGAGAGAGAGAGACGCATGGTGTACCAGCGATTGATAATGGAAATTACAATACTGTATATCATGAGAGAGAGAGAGAGACAGACAGACAGAGGCCCAAATCGCATGACGTACCAACGAAAAATTCAGTGTAAGAACAGTGTCCTTAATTTAACTTGGCATTAAAAGCAATGGAACCAGTAAATATAAGCTTTATATATACGTGTACAAGTTTACAGTATTATATTCATGCTATCAATATTCGAAATGTCGATGAAAATTCTTTTTAATGTTTATTCAAATTAATTAAATGAAAAAGTAAGGTCCATGGTAAAACAATCCCTGTATATTTCACAATTTCTTACAAAAGAAGTTAATAAAATAACTCACAAGTTCATTTGTGGCTCAATTTTGCTGTAATCGACACCACGCACGGACCTCAGAAAATTTATCATTTTCTTTGCTGAGTTTACAAAGGATCAGTGAGATAAAGTAAATACGAAAACTGCTACAATAATTAATATGTTATAGTCTTAGTTAAAAATAAAAAGTTAAACCATGCACATTGACTATCAAGCATTGTGGAGCTCGGTCGTATCCACACTGTATGATGAAGACCCCTATGGCTTCAGCTGGTTATTTAGCCAATCAGAATGCGTCATTCTAGTTACTCAGGAGATAGGTTTTTTTTTTTTAATAATCTAAGAACTATGCAGTCCATGTACATATGGAACGAATTTCATAGCAGAGTATGTAAACCGGCTGGGTTATAGTAAAATATGACCCAGTACAAATTTCGTTTAAAAACTGCTAATTGAACTTATTCCTTCTATCAATTTGAAATATGCTTTGAATTATGTTTTCGGGATGAATTTGTAAAGAATGCTTTACGTAGCAAGATAGGGTATTTTATTATGGAATAAAACTTATTTTCTATTCAGTTTAAACGACATAGTTGAGGCAGCTTACGCAAATTGCCAATACAATCCTAACAAATTGTAAACCGTATCAATTTCCTTTATATCGTGCACACTGAGTAGAAAAGGAATAGTTAGGTAACAGTTCCCAACTCGGGGTTCCCAAGGAAACATAATTTCAAACTACCCCCCCCCCTACCCAAATCCCCAAAAAACAATAAAACTATAAAAATACAACTAACCCCCCATTGTTTGTTTGTTTTTTTTTTTGTTTTTTTAATTGAACATATTTTATTGTCAAGATGGTATAGACAAAAGGATCGGGCACAAGTTCTTAAAACTTAGAACGCCCCCATTGTTTGTCACAGTGACAAAATCTTTTCTTATTAGAGATACTTTTAGGCTTGGACCATGATCATGTATATATTGTTGAATTTTAAAGTGTTTGTATGACAGTCTTTTATTTTATATGTGTATTGTATTTTATTGGAGATTTAATCAAATTAATACTAATACAAATCAGGCATATATACTTGTAACGCGTCATGTAACGGTATATATATATAATTATGTTATTTACCTAAGGTCAACATGCAGTTATCGAAAATAATTTCCAGTTCAAAATGATTATCCAGCAAAAATTGGAGCTAATGATTATTTAATGAAGAGTGAACTCTGAAATTCATACACCCTTTCAATGATGAAACCATATAAAACTGGTTCATAATAAAAGTGTTATTACACGTCAACTTTTACAGGTAATCATCGGCCCCTGATTTTATAACATCTGTTCTACATTCACCGACTTCCGTGCTAATCCTAATTAACTCAGTCCTCAGGTTTGAAGACGGTCCCGAGTCCTTGGCATGCCCATTAGTCTTTCGGAATTCATCATACCGATTGCTTTTTGCAAAGAGCGGCGATACCGTCTTTTTTTTCTCCCTCCCCATCTCGCGCCACGATTTCTGATCAACACTTATCATCGCATCACACAATAACAATATTAATTCTCACGAAAATAAAACTGGAGTTCAATCACTACACAGATATAAAACAGCCCGCTAATCACCTAATTGAACATCTATAGTGTGCCTTTCTTTCAATTAAGATAATAGGCAATCGTACAAGGTTTCAGCGATTTTATTCTACTATTAAGGCCTGTGTAATGTCGGACCAGCTTTGATTCAGTTGTGGCTGCAGGACAAACAGTTATATTTTTCCGTTTCGCTCAATCCTGCAAGAGATTTACGAGTTTCCAATGTCATGTTGTCGTTAAATTTATGCCTGGTCATTTATAATTCTCACGGATCTAGTGAAACGGTCTAGATGTGATTAATAATTCATAAAATAAACCTGTAAACCTGTGGAGGGGGCCATCATCGCCAGCTTAAGTATTAGGGTACAAATGGATTTAGGTGTCCAACATTGTCCATTCAAACATTTGAATAACTTAGTTTGAATATTATTTATATTTAAATGAAACACATTTTCCAATTTCACGATTGCTCATTGATCCATAAAATATGTTTTCAATGGAAATACTTATTGATGGAGGATTTGACTGATTTAAAAATAAAAAATATGATTTTACTTCTAGAAAAGAGTTTTCATATAAATTTTCTCTTCAACTTCTGATGGATCGATTTTTAAGAAACTGAGGTTGCTTAATTATCTAAACACGGTGACTTACTGAATTATTATCAAACGTACTGAAGGTACCTAATTATCTACACATACTAAAGTTCATTATCTAAACATACTAAGGTTACCTAATTATCTAAACGTACTAACATACATTATCTAAATATACTATGGTTACTTAATTATCTAAACGTACTGACGCTCATTATCTAAACACTCTAAAGTTACCGAATTATCTAACCATCCTAA
>CAJDSM010002402.1:0-13891 GCA_903981925.1 Ostrea lurida
CGAGAGGTATGTCCAATTTTTTTCGTTAATCCGAGATAGGGGTCAACGTGGTCCACTGGTACGTCATAGATGTCATTCTTGACACAGCTGAATGCGTAGTAGATATAATTGTGAACCGCTACGGAGTTTAACCACGATAAATTAAATCAACTCTAGAACGTGGAGTTATTGAGGAAATTATGAACATGATGAAAAACCTTTAGTAATCTGAACGAGTCGTATAAATTACATTCTTGGAACCTCTGCAGTCGAATTATTTTAACGAAGAAACGAACAAACCCCACCAGCCTGGGTCGATATTAAATAATGTCTATAATATGTTGTGGTCATCGCATTAATTATTAACTAACTGACATACATACTCTGCTCCGACAGATGGAACTTAATATTAATGCTTTTTTTAGGATGGATATATTTACTTATACATAGTCGGATCTGTACTTAGTAGCAAGGAAGAAAAAATGAGAATGATAACCTCCACTGTTTTACTCACAAAGAAAACATATTACAGACTCATCAATAATGTTAACATCTGAACTGAAGTCTATTATTTAGTACACAATTATGCTATATACTTGTATGTATCACATATCAGCAGTTGCTACTCTGCAATGCGAAAGAATAAGAAGGAGGTTGTGAATTTATGGATAAATGTAATAATTGTTTTTGAAATTTTTCAGGAAGTTTGATTGTATTAGTTCTATGGGTAACTGATTCCCATGCCTATAGTGTACTGGGGACAAAGGATGAGCTTAGTAAATAGTTTTATTAACTACATTTGGGAGCTGTATTCTGGATGGTTGTGCATATTTCTGGATTTGCTCTGTGACCGTATATACTTGAGATGAATATTATTTGAGATAAATCTGGTACCACCACTATTTGATAAATTTTTTGTGACATAATTGTTTTTAATTTTGTCTTTTCTAACAATAAGCGGTTTATTCACCCAGTTTACCGAAATAGAGAGAGTGGGTCGCGATGCCAAAAGATCGTAAGACTGTGACTATCCTTGCGGCTGACTAAACTGTAATTTTTCTAGTTTTCCTGAATCTTGATTTGAACACCCACCCATACCTCAGACTGGCATATTCTATCGCGACGGCCTTAATAAAGTAGTGTATAAAAGTGATAAAGTTTTGCAATTGACCTTAAACTGTAAAATTTTTTTACGATCCCCAGTTTTTTAAAGCATTGGCTAATATTGAGTCAATGTATGCCGACCAGCTGAGATCATGTGAAAAAGAATCCCGAATGTTTGTGTGTGTAGATACAAATCTAAGTAACAGTTCTGAAATTCTAAACAAGGTAAAATTGCATTTTTCTTTTACTCAAAAAGACAGCTTTAGTTTTTGCACGGATTAAACTTCAATAACCATTGATGGCTACATGTCAAGTCTATGTAAATCATTATTCAATTGTAGAAATTTGTAGAAATATGCTGTAAAGAATTATCGTCGGCGTATAACCTACATAAGCTTGACATGTTTTCCGCTACGTCATTGACATAAATCAGAAATAATAGAGGATTGATGAATTAATTGGATTAATGATATCATTAATTCAATTGAAGAGAGCAACAATTCAATTATTGCGTGCAATAATTCAATTATAGCGCTCTTCAATGCAGCAAAAGAATTAATGCGCGCTATTCATGATATCATTAACGACATTAAATGAATTAAAGATATCTTTAATTAATAAAGATATCATCCATTATTTGAGTGTATGTTAATTTGGCGCTCCATAGATGCGCGCATCAAATTGATTAGGCCTATATTATTCATCACTCAACAGGTCAGTTTCGTCGGTGAGAGAGAGAGAGAGAGAGAGAGAGAGAGAGAGAGAGAACCAATTAGCAGAAGTCATTTCAAACAAAAACAATATTGGAGACAGTTGAGAGAGTCACGGAGTCAACACATGGCACTCACTGGGTTCTAACTAAGTATGACCCTTCGAAATGACCAATACACTTGAGGGGGGGGGGGTCTAAAAATGTAAATTTTATGCCACGAAGTCTTGGACAGCGATAGAAGGAAGAAGGGAAAATGAGATACAGTTTACAAAGTTCAAGAGTGTAACAGGTGAACAAAAGTCGCTTGTGTTGATGTGTAAATTTTTGCTGCAATTATTTTTTTCCGGAAACAGTAGTATCGTACTTTTCTGGGCTTTAAATTTTATATTGAAGCGCTTAAATAACATTGATTAAAAACAGGAAGTTGTATGTTTGATGTATTTTTATTTTTATTTATAAATTTCCAAGTGACTGTCACTGTATTTAACCACGACTAACTCAATGGAAAATGGTGAATGGTATAGCATGGATTCCATGGAGGGGCGTAGAAGACAGGTAACATGTCTGAATTTGGTAGGAAGTACTACAATCAACGTGTCACACCGATTAACAATCTAATTTTTAGTAATTATAGTTGAGGCCTTGGTTATCTTTTGCCCCGGCGCCCCTCGTTGAATTTTTGTGAAAATAAAATGGTTTATTCATGATGCGAAATAGAACAGATAGTGACATTTTATCTACATATGGACATCATCTTCTTATAATGTGTTGTTCTCAATTATAGAAATACGAATAGTGATAAACTATGACATGTTATTAATGTTTTTCAAGCAGCAATCTCACTATGAGGTTGGGAATGAGTCCAGGAATTCCACAGGATATGGCATGCACTCAGAATACCCCAAAGATAGCGACCACAGTGAATATCATGTGCAGGTCAGTATTAGGGGTGTAACGATAGTTGATAGTATAAATATAGTTATTGATATCAAAAGGCACGATAGTAAATAGTTGATTGTATTTTGAATTATCGATAATTATCGGCGATAGTCAGTGCAACTATCAACTTGAATGATTGTTCTTCAACCGATGTATGATATTCGTTCTTTGACAAAAACCTTCAAACTTCGAACGAAAAGATTGAACTTTTTTATGTTTCTCAAGGTAAGGAAGACTACTTGAAGAATTTAGAGTGTTGGTAAAATGGGTCTAAGACCAGGCAGTGCCGGTATTTTTTCTTACATTCACAAGTGTGTTTTAATTTGTAATCACCACAAATTTTTTACGCTGTTTGTTTTCAGATTTAAAGATGTTGTTTAAACGCTGAACGTAATTAACTTCGCGGAAAGACTTAATGTGAAGTATCAAATATTTTCAAGAAAAAAAAAAAAAAAAAATACGGCTCGGGTTTTGTACTCATTTTACCAACATCTATGTAGAATGTGTGTACATAATGGCAGCTGTTAAAGAAAAGGCAGAAAGAACGTATAGAACTATTGTGATAGTATCACAATAGTAAGGCTGATAATCTATCGTGATAGTTGTTTCAATTATCGATAACTATCGTGATAGTAAATTTTGAATCAGTAGTCACCCCTAGTCAATATCAAGATTTAAACAACTACAAATAATCTTAGTAATATTTCAGAAAACAAGTGGTTTTTATTTATATCTTTCAATATGTGCATACAGAGGTGACTCTCAATAACTCGAAGTTCAAAGAACCTCGGTAAAACTTTGATAGGTCGAAAGTGGAATCAGTTCCGATTAACGTTATATAACGTAATTCTCTAATTTTTGACGCTTAATTTTCGACACTTTCTGAATTTTGGGAAAATATCAGTTTTTAAAAATCTCTAATTTTTCGACACTCGGGGAAAAATTCTGATGAAAAATCGTCAGTTGTGGAAGGGGTTTGTGTTTATAATTTCAACTGATTTAAAAGACTATGACGCTTAAATGATTATATCTTATCTTTAATGCTGTAATTCTTCACTGTTTTCGTCTTTTTTTCTTTATTTTTTGTTGTTGTTATACCATCCTCGTGCAAAGCGTGGTGTTACTATTGGATCCCCATATTTTTCGCTTTGATAACTCGTTCCGTTTTCTATTCCACATTCAGTAATGACAATCTTCATCGTTTGTCGTAAGATCGTCATTTTCTTACAAGTTCACAACCCATATGTTTTTATTGATGATAAGCACACAACAAACAAAATCAAATTATATTTGAACAAACAAAATACTCAGAGATCTCCGAGAGTGTAACTCGAATTTTCTCCGTCGCGAGGTTATGGAGTGATTAGCCTAGGTCACGCATGCCGTTTGACTCCCCACTCAGAGCACGGCTGTATTGATAGACGGCTAGGTGACCTAGACTATGGAGTGATCAGAATATGAGCGGAATATAACGACTGGATTAATTATTCGGGTTACACTGAGTGTAATGCCAGCCCGTACACTTGTGTATGATCCTGAAAAATTCGTACTTACCGGCCCTTATAGATATCGATCTTTCCGGTAAGGAATGTTCAAATTCTAATTTTTCGACACTTTTGCAAAATCCTGAAAAAATGGGTGTATTTTAGTGTTGAAAAATTAGAGAAATTACGGTATTAAGACTATAATCTTTCAGATTTTATAGTAACCGGCATTTTTTTAAAGCATTTTCCTTCATATTTTAGGTAATTATTGACTTGATTTCAACAAAAACTTTATCCTGCATAAATAATATATTTTTAAACATCTATGTGTGTTTTGTTGTTTTCTCATGTTACAATAGACGTATCTGTACATATTTTAAAACAATTAAGACCTTAATTAGCATAATGATTGAAGTATTGCAGCCACTAGGCCTAACTACATACACAAAAAATTATAATGGGCTTAATATTCATCACATTTTCCAGTCATTGTAACACAAAACACATATGCTGATAAATAGTGACATTTCATGATTATGTCTCAAAATCATGTTTTCTTTACTGCCTCCTTGTCGAGTACACGTACACAAAACATAAATCTCATTCATAGTCACAAAAATCAAAACGCAGGTGGAAGATTAAGTTTATCAACTAAGCAATTAACTGTCCACCCTATGAGGACGAGGAAACACAGGGAATGTGTCTCCCAGATAAACTCCCTATATAACACGGCCAAGGTAGCCCTAAGCATTTACCGTTATCCAGGCAATATCCAGGTGGAAACAATTAGACACTGGAGTATTGTATTGTTTATTGACCAAGAACCAAACAATTCATAGGGATATAGAAGTACATAAGCTACCAACACTTTGAGAGATCGAGAGTGAAAAACAATTTTGCTTAATTATATATATATATATATTGAAAAAAATTGGGCCCAGGACTTCACTTCGAGAGTTCAAAAACTTTGAGAGATCAAAGTTCAAATCATCGAGAGTCACCTGTATTTCTAAATTTCAAGAAATAATTTATCCAATTCAAAGTAAATTAATTGCTAAGTTCATTAATTTTTGGCATTTATCTTTAATTTTTGTTTTACAGTTTGCAGGAATAATTGAAGATATTCAGGTTCATGTAGATATTACAAACAGAACAGAGGTCTTAAGGATGATAGATCGTGGCAAGGTAACTTTATCATACATATATTCCTGTGCTGGAAGCTTTAATTGAGCTTTTATAATTTAAGTTTGTGTGTTGTCTGTCTGACATCAATCCATTAAAGTTCCACATTTTCTGTTTCTTCCAAAACTACTCAGACCTAATTTAAAGGTTGAAATAGGATGCGTTAAATCAGAACTAATATAAAGTGAAATAGGATGCGTTTAAGCATTGTTACTCAGACCCTAATTAAAGGTTGAAATAGGATGCGTTAAGCATTGTTTCAAAATTCTTCCAGAGAAACACTAAAGAAGAAAGTCAAAATTGTATGCATCCATATATATGATATTTATCAAACCAAGACTTACAAGTTAAAGACAGTGGAAATCCAAATATATGAGGAAACTCTATAAAATACATTGTGCTTCAGAACTATATTAAGGATAAAGTATGTCCACTCCATATTGGTATGCAATCATTATCAAGTAGTTTAAATTCAAGTTTGCTCTGACCTTGAATCGTGTAACCAAGATGGAGCCTTAATTGGGATTTCATGCTTTACAGAGGAAATGGTAATGGGTCAGGTGAGCAATGTGGCCCACAGGCTTCTTCTTTATGTGTGCTTGTAATATTTATCTGGTCAGCGATAAATCTAGGAGAAACCATTGTGCAGATGCCCGGCTACAGTATTTCTTGTTGTGTGAATACAAATAGTTATGTATAGAATCATAGGAGGCTCGTAATTCCTCGTAATTCCTTAAGATGTAATGGTGAAATGCAATCTAAGGACGAATAATATGTTGACAAGGATGGAGAGTGGAGGATATTGACAATATTACACGTATATCATCGGATTTGAAATTAAAAGCTTTCAAATTGACCTTATTTAGTTAAAAAATACAGTTTTAGTAGAAATATAAACCCCTTTCTAGACTTGAATTAACTAGAGGTCAAAGGTCAATTAAATCTTAAAGGAAGATAGAACTATCACTGATATTTATTTATAACTGGAAGTCAGCTATTACAACGGTGTTTGTTTACTCCTTGTAGTTATCATTCAGTTTATTTGACAAGGAATATTTGTAGATGGAGAAGATGATCCCTCAAGTGGTGACTGTAGATAGAAACGCCATACTGAGTCTGAGTCGCTATAACATCAAACTGATGTCAGGAACAACAACACAGAGGTGAGTCTGAGTCAGTATAACATCAAACTGACTGTACAGAACCACAAACACAGAGGTGAGTCCTTGAGTTGACTTATACATCAAAACTGATGTCACAGGAACCCACAACACAGAGGCTGAGTCCTGATTCGCTATAACATCAAACTGATGTAACAGGAACCAACAAACAGAGGTGAGTTTGAGTCGTATAACATCAAACTGATGTATCAGGGAACCACAACACAGAGGTGAGTCTGAGTCAGTATTAACATCCAAAACTGATGTACAGGAACAACAATAGCTGAACAGATAACACAACTGGTAGGAGCAAATACGAGTGAGTCGAGCAGTATAACATCAAACTGATGTACAGGAAGCACAAACACAAGAGGTGAGTCTGAGGTCAGTAATAACATCAAACTGATTGTCAGAACACAAACACAGAGGTGGAGTCTGAGTCAGCTATAACATTCAAACTGAATGTAACAGGAACCACAACACAGAAGTGAGTCTGAGTCAGTATAACAATCAAACTGAATGATACAGGAAACCACAAACACAGAGGTGAGTTCTGAGTCAGCTATAACATCCAAACGATTGTACAGGAACCACAACACAGAGGTGAGTCCTGAAGTGACGTATAACATAAACTGATGTACAGGAACCACAACACAGAAGTGAGTTGAGTCAGTATAACATCAACTGATGTACAGGAACCACAACACAGAGGTGAGTCCTGAGTCCCTATTAACATCAAAACTGATGTACAGGAACACAACACAGAGGTGAGTCTGAGTCAGTATAAACATCAAACTGATGTACAGGAACCACAACAACCAGAGGTGAGTCTGAGTCGTATAACACAAACTGATGTCAGGAACACAACACAGAAGGTGAGTCTGAAGTCAGTTTATAACATCAAACTGAATGTACAAGGAGCACAACACAGAGGTGAGTCTGAGTCAGTATAACATCAAACTGAATGCAGGAACCACAAAACAGAGGTGAGGTCTGAGTCAGTATAAACATCAAAACTGATGTACAGGAACGCACAACACAGAGGTGAGTCTGAGTCAGTATAACATCAAACTGATGTACAGGAACCACAATCACAGAGGTGAGGTCTGAGTCAGTATAACATCAAAACTTGATGTACAGGAACCACAACACACGAGGTGAGTCTAGTCGCTATAACATCAACTGATGTACAGGAAACCACAACCACCAGGAGGTGAGTTGAGTCAGCTATAACATCAAAACTGATGTACAGGAAGCAACAACACACAGAGGTGAGTCTGAGATCAGTATAACATCAAAACTGATTGTACAGGAGACCACCAACACAGAGGTGAGTCTTGAGTCAGTGTATAACATCAAACTGATGTAGCAGGAAACCCAAACAGAGGTGAGTCTGAGTCGCTATAACATCAAAACTGATGTACAGGAACCACAACACAGAGGTGAGTTCTTGAAGTCACCGTATAACATCAAACTTGATGTCAGGAACACAACACAGAGGTGAGGTCTGAGTCAGTATAACATTCAAACTGATGTACAGGAACCACAACACAGAGGTGAGGTCTGAGTCAGGTATATAACATCAAACTTATGTACAGAGAGCTACAACACAGAGGTGAGTCTGAGTCGCTATAACATCAAACTGATGTACAGAACCACAACACAGAGGTGAGTCTGAGTCAGTATAACATCAAACTGATGTACAGGAACACACAATACAGAGGTGAGCTGAGTCGTATAACATCAAACTGATGTACACAGGAACCACAACAACAGAGGTGAGTCTGAGTCAGTATAACATCAAACTGATGTACAGAAGCACAACACAGAGGTGAGTCTGAAGTCGCTATAACATCAAACTGAATGTACAGGAACCACAACACAGAGGTGAGTCTGAGTCGCTATAACCTCAAACTTGATGTACAGGAACCACAACACAGAGGTGAGTCTGAGTCAGTATAACATTCAAACTGATGTACAGGAACCACAACACAGAGGTGAGTCTGAGTCAGTATAACATCAAACTGATGTACAGGAACCACAACACAGAGGTGAGTCTGAGTCAGTATAACATCAAAACTGATGTACAGGAACCACAACACAGAGGTGAGTCTGATCGCTATAAACATCAAACTGATGTACAGGAACCACAACACAGAGGTGAGTCTGAGTCAGTATAACATCAAACTGATGTAAGGAACCACAACACAGAGGTGAGTCTGAGTCAGTATAACAATCAAACTGAGATACAGGAACCAACAACAACAGAGGTGAGTCTTGAGTCGCTATTAACATCAAACTGATGTACAGGAACCACAACACAGGAGGTGAGTCTGAGTCAGTATAACATCAAACTGATGTACAGGAACCACAACACAGAGGTGAGTCTGAGTCGCTATAACATCAAACTGATGTACAGGAACCACAACACAGAGTGAGTCTGGAGTCAGTATAACATCAAACTGATGTACAGGAACCACAACACAGAGGTGAGTCTGAGTCGATATACATCAAACTGATGTTACAGGAACCACAACACAGAGGTGAGTCTGAGTCGCTATAACATCAAACTGATGTACAGGAACCACAACACAGAGGTGAGTCTGAGTCGCTCATAACATCCAAACTGATGTACAGGAACCACAAACACAGAGGTGAGTCTGAGTCAGTATAAACATCAAACTGATGTACAGGAACCACAACACAGAGGTGAGTCTGAGTCAAGTATAGACATCAAACAGTGTACAGGGAACCACAACACAGAGGTGAGTCCGAGTCGCTATAAATCATACTGATGTACAGGAACCTACAACACAGAGGTGAGTCTGAGTCAGTCATAACATCAAACTGATGTACAGCGAACCACAACACAGAGGTGAGTCTGAGTCAGTATACATCCAAACTGATGTACAGCAGAGAACACAACACAGAAGGTGCAAAAAGTCTGAGTCAGATAACATTCAAACTGATGCTACAGAAGCAACAACACAGGAAGGTCGAGTCTGAGTCAGTAACATCAAACCTGATGACAGGAACCACCACACAGAGGTTGAGTCTGAGTTCAGTATAACATCAAACTAGATGTACAGGACCACTTACAGGTGGTCTGGAGTCGCTATAACATCAAACTGATGTACAGGAGCCCACAACACAGAGGTGGTCTGAGTCGCTATAACATTCAAACTGATAGTAAGCCGGAACACATACACAGAGGTGAAGTCCCTGAGTCAGTTAACATCAAACTGGATGTACAAGGAACCGAACAAACACAGAGGTGAGTCGCAGATCAGACTATAACAACATCAAACTGATGATACAGGAACCCAACACGAGGTGAGTCTGCGTCGCATATCCAACATAACAAACTGAGTACGGAACCACAACCAGAGGTGAGTCTGAAGTCAGTATTATTCAAACTGATGTAAGAACCACAACACAGAGGTGAGTCTGAGTCGCTATTGAACCATACCAAAACTGATGACATGGAAACCACAACACAGAGGTTGAGTCTGAGTCGCTATAAACATCAAACTGATGTCAGGAACACAACACAGAGGTGAGTCTGAGTCAGATAACCATCAAACTGATGTACAGGAACCACAACACAGAGTTGAGTCTGAGTCAGTATAACATCAAACTGATGTACAGGAACCACATACACAGAAGTGAGTCTGAGTCGCTATAACATCAAACTGATGTACAGGAACCACCAACACAGAGGTGAGTCTAAGTTGCTATAACTTCAAAACTGATGTACAGGAACCACAACACAGAGGTGAGCTTCTGAGTCGGCTTATAACATCAAAACTATGTACAGGAAACCACAACACAGAGGTGAGTCTGAGTCGCCTATAACATACAAACTGATTGTAACAGAAGCCATCAAACACAGCAGGTGAGTCTGAGTACAGTATAACACTCAAACCTGATGTACAGCGGGAACCAACATCAGAGGTGAGTCTCTGACGCAGATATAACATCAAAACTGATGTACAGAACCACAACACAGAGGTGAGTCTGAGTCGCTCATAACATCAAACTGATGTAACAGGAACTACCAACACAGGAGGTGAGTCCTGAGTCAGCTTATAACATCAAACTGATGTACAGGAAGCACAACACAGAGGTTGAGTCTGATTTCAGTATAACATCAAACTGATGTACAGGAACCCACAACACAGAGGTGAGTCTGAGTCAGTATATAACATCAAACTGATAGTACAGAAACCACAACACAGAGGTGAGTCTGAGTCGCTATAACATCAAACTGATGTTACAGGCAACCACAACACAGAGGTGAGTCTGAGTTGCTATAACATCAAAACTGATGTACATGAACCACACCAGAGGTAGTCTGAGTCGCTAAACATCAAAACTGATGTACACGAACCACAATACAGAGGTGAGTCTGAGTCGCTTATAACATCAAACTGAGTCAAGGGAAGCACAACACAGCAGGTGAGGTCTGAGTTGCATAACATCAAACTGATGTTACTAGGAACCACAACACAGAGGTGAGTCGAGTTGCTATACATCAAACTGATGTACAGAACCACAATACAGAGGTGAGTCTTGAGTCGCTATAACATCAAACTTTGATGCTACAGAACCACAACACAGAGGTTGAGTCTGAGTCCGCTATAACATCAAACTGATTGTCAGGAACCCACAAACACAGAGGTGAGTCTGAGTCAGTATAACATCCAAACTGATGTACAGGAAGCACAACACAGAGGTGGAGCTGAGTCAGTATAAACATCAAACTGATGTACAGGAAGCACAATACAGAGGGAGTCTGAGTCAGTTATTAACATCAAACTGATGTATACAGGAAGCACAACACAGAGGTGAGTACTTGAGTCAGTCATAACATCAAACTGATGTACAGAACCACAATACAGAGGTGGAGTCTGAGTCGCTTATAACATCAAACTGAGTACAGGAACCACAAACAGAGGTGAGTCTGAAGTCATATAACATCAAACTGATGTACAGGAACCACAAACACAGAGGTGAGTCTGAGTCAGTAAACATCAAAACTCGGATGTACAGGGAACCACAAACACAGAGGTGAGTCTGAGTCGCTATAACATCAAAACTGATACAGGAACCACAAACACAGAGGTGAGTCTGAGTCAGTATAACATCAAACTGATGTACAGGAACCACAACACAGGAGGTGAGTCTGGAGTCGCTATAACATCAAACTGATGTACAGGAACCACAACACAGAGGTGTGCTGAGTCAGTATAACATTCAAACTGATGTACAGGAACCACAACACAGAGGTGAGTCTGAGTCAGTATAACATCAAAACTGATGTACAGGAACACAACACAAGTGTAGTTGCAGTCAGTATAACATCAAACTGATGTACAGGAACCACAACACAGCAGGTGAGTCTGAGTCAGATTATAACATCAACTGTGTACAGGAACCACAACACAGAGGGTGAGTCTGAGTCCAGTATAACATCAAACTGATTACAGGAACCACCAACACAGAGGTGAGTCTGAGTCAGTATAACATCAAACTGATGTACCAGAACCACAAACACAAAGAGGTGAGTCTGAGTCAAGTATGGTAACATCAAAACGATGCTACAGGAACCACAACACAGAGTCGTGAGTCTGAAGTCAGTATAACATCAAACTGATGTACAGGAACCACAACACAGAGGTGAGTCTGGAGTCGCTATAACATCAAACTGATGTACAGGAACCACAACACAGAGGTGGTCTGAGTCAGTTAACATCAAACTGATGTACAGGGAACCACAACACAGAGGTGAGTCTGAGTTGCCTATAACATCAAACTGATGTACAGGAACCACAATACAGAGGGCTGAGTCTGAGTCGCTATAACATCAAACTTGATGTACAGGAACCACAACACAGAGGTGAGTCTGAGTCCGCTATAACATCAAAACTGATGTACAGGAAGCACAACACAGAGGTGAGTCTGAGTCCAGTATAACATCAAAACTAGATGTACAGGAACCACAACACAGAGGGAGTCAGAGTCAGTATAACATCAAACTGATGTACAGGAAAAGCCACAACACAGAGGTGAGGTCTGAGTCGCTAATAACATTCAAACTGATGTACAGAAGCACCAACACAGGTGGAGGTCTGAGTCAGTATAAACATCAAACTGATGTACAGGAACCACAATACAGAGGTGAGTCTGACGTCGCTATAAACATCCAAAACTGATGACAGGAACCCACAATACAGAGGTGAGTCTTGAGTCGCTATAACATCAAAACTGATGTACAGGAACACACACAGAGGTGAGTCTGAGTCTGTATAACATCAAACTGATGTACAGGAAGCACAACACAGCAGTGAGGTCTGAGTCAGTATAACATCAAACTGAGTGTACAGGAACCACCAACACAGAGGCTGAGTCTGAGTCAGCATACATTCAAACTGATGTACAGGAACCACAACACAGAGGCTGAGTCTGAGTCAGGTTAACATTCAAACTGATGTACAGGAACCACAACACAGAGGGAGTCTGATCGCATATAACATCAACTGATGTACAGGAACCACAACACAGAGGTGAGTTGAGTCAGTATAACTCCAAACTGATGTACAGGAACACAACCACAAGAGGTGAGTCTTGAGTCGCGTATAACATCAAACTGATGTACAAGGAACCACAACACAGATGGTGGAGGTCTGAGGTCAGGTATAAACATCAAAACTGATGTTACAGGAACCACAACACAGAGGAGTCTGAGTCGCTTAACATCAAACTGAATGTACAGGGAACCCACAACACAGAGGTGAGTCTGGAGTCGCTATAACATCAAACTGATGTACAGGAACCCACAACACAGAGGTGAGTCTGAGTCAGTATAACATCAAACTGATGTACAGGAACCACAACACAGAGTGAAGTCTGAGGTCGCTATAAACATCAAACTGATGTACAGGAACCACAACACAGAGGTAGTCTGAGTCAGTATAACAAATCAAACTGATGTACAGGAAACCACAATAACAGAGGTGAGGTTCTGAGTCAGTATAACATCAAAACTGATGATACAGGGAACCACAACACAGAGGTGGTCTGAGTCGCTATAACATCAAACTGATGTACAGGAACCACAACACAGAGGTGAGTCTGAGTCAGTATACCACAAAACTGATGACAGGAACCACTAACACAGAGGTGAGTCTGAGTCGCTATAACCATCAAACTGATGTACAGGAAACCACAACACAGAGGTGAGTCTGAGTCATCAAATAGAATACATCCAACTACACTACCTCCCATAAATCCTTCCCTGCATTGTCTATCATTCATTCATGTCATTGTCT
>CAJDSM010002402.1:13916-32842 GCA_903981925.1 Ostrea lurida
ACATGAATGAATAATAGACAATGACATGAATGAATGATAGACAATGACATGAATGAATGATAGACAATGACATGAATGAATTAATAGACAATGACAGAATGAATGATAGACAATGACATGAATGAATGATAGACAATGACATGAATGAATGATAGACAATGACATGAATGAATAATAGACAATGACATGAATGAATGATAGACAATGCAGGGAAGGATTTATGGGAGGTAGTGTAGTTGGATGTATTTCTATTTGATGACTGACTCACCTCTGTGTTGTGGTTCCTGTACATCAGTTTGATGTTATACGACTCAGACTCACCTCTGTGTTGTGGTTCCTGTACATCAGTTTGATGTTATACTGACTCAGACTCACCTCTGTGTTGTGGTTCCTGTACATCAGTTTGATGTTATAGCGACTCAGACTCACCTCTGTGTTGTGGTTCCTGTTACATCAGTTTGATGTTATACTGACTCAGACTCACCTCTGTTTGTGTGTTCCTGTACATCAGTTTGATTGTTATACTGACTCAGACTCACCTCTGTGTTGTGGTTCCTGTACATCAGTTTGATGTTATAGCGACTCAGACTCACTCTGTGTTGTGGTTCCTGTACATCAGTTTATGGTTATACTACTCAGACTCACCTCTGTGTTGGGTTCCTGTACATCAGTTTGATGTTATAGCGACTCAGACTCACCTCTGTTGTTGTGGTTCCTGTACATCAGTTTGATGTTATAGCGACTCAGACTCACCTTGTGTTGTGGTTCCTGTACATCAGTTTGATGTTAATACCTGACCTCAGACTCCACCATCTGTGTTGTGGCTTCCTGATACATCAGTTTGATGTTTTATAGCGCGACTCAGACTCACCTCTGTGTGTTGTGTTCCTGTTACATCAGTTTGATGTTTATACTGACTCAGACTCACCTCTGTGTTGTGGTTCCTGTACACAGTTTGATGTATATGCGACTCAGACTCACCTCTGTGTTGTGGTTCCTGTACATCAGTTTTGAATGTTATACTGACTCAGACTCAGCCTTCTGCTTGTTGTGGTTCTGTACATCAGTTTGATGTATACTGCACTCAGCTCACCTCTGTTGTTGTGGGTTCCTGTACATCAGTTTGATGTTATACTGACTCAGACTCACCTCCTTGTTTGTGCTTCCTGTTACATTCAGTTTGATGTTATACAGACTCAGACTCACCTCTGTTGTGGTTCCTGACAATCAGTTTGATTGTTATAGCGACTCAGACTCACCTCGTGTATGGGTTCCTGTACATCAGATTTGATGTTATAGCGACGTCAGGACTCACCTCTGTATTGTGCGTTCCTGTACATCAGTTTGATGTTATACTGACTCAGACTCACCTCTGTGTTTGCTTCCTGTACATCAGTTTGATGTTATAGCGACTCAGACTCACCTCTGTGTTGTGGCTCCTGTACATCAGTTTGATGTTATACTGACTCAGACTCACCTCTGTGTTGTGGTTCCTGTACATCAGTTTGATGTTATACTGACTCAGACTCACCTCGTGTTGTGCTTCCTGTACATCAGTTTTGATGTTATAGCGGACTCAGACTCACCTCTGTGTTGTGGTTCCTGTACATCAGTTGATGTTATAGCGACTCAGACTCACCTCTGTTTTGTTCCTGTACATCAGTTTGATGTTATACAACTCAGACTCACCTCTGTGTTGTGGATCTACCGCTGCTACATCAGTTTTGATGTTATACTGATCTCAAACTCACCTCTGTGTTTGGTTTCCTGTACATCAGTTTGATGTTATAGCGACTCAGACTCACCTCTGTGTTGTGGTTCCTGTACATCAGTTTGATGTTATACTGACTCAGACTCACCTCGTTGTGTGGTTCCTGTACATCAGTTTTGATGTTATACTTGACTCAGACTCACCTCTGTGTTGTGGTTCCTGGTACATCAGTTTGATATGTTATACTGACTCAGACTCACCTCTGTGTTGTGGTTCCTGTACATCAGTTTGATGTTTATACTGACTCAGACTCACCTCTGTTGTTGTGGTTCCTGTACATCAGTTTGATGTTATAGCGACTTCAGACTCACCTCTGTGTTGTGGTCCTGTACATCAGTTTGATGTTATACTGACTCAGACTCACCTTTGTGGTTGTGTTCCCTGTACATCAGTTTGATGTTATACTGACTCAGACTCACCTCTGTGTTGTGGTTCCTGTACATCAGTTTGATGTTTATACTGACTCAGACACACCTCTGTGTTGTGGTTCCTGTACATCAGTTTGATGTTATAGCGACTCAGACTCACCTCTGTGTTGTGTTCCTGTACATCAGTTTGATGTTATACTGACTCAACTCACCTCGTTTGTTGTTCCTGTACATCAGTTTGATGTTATAGCGACTCAGACTCACCTCTGTGTTGTGGTTCCTGTACATCAGTTTGATGTTATACTGACTCAGACTCACCTCTGTGTTTTGGTTCCTGTACATCAGTTTGATGTTATACTGACTCAGACTCACCTCTGTGTTGTGGTTCCTGTACATCAGTTTGATGTTATAGCGACTCAGACTCACCTCTGTATTGTGGTTCCTGTTACATCAGTTTGATGTTATACTGACTCAGACTCACCTCGTTGTGTTGTGTTCCTGTACATCAGTTTGATGTTATACTGACTCAGACTCACCTCTGTATTGTGCTTCCTGTACATCAGTTTGATGTTATACTGACTCAGACTCACCTCTGTTTGTGCTTCCTGTACATCAGTTTGATGTTATACTGACTCAGATCACCTCTGTGTTGTGGTTCCTGACATCAGTTTGATGTTATAGCGACTCAGACTCAACCTCTGTGTTGTTGGTTCCTGTACATCAGTTTGATGTTATAGCGACTCAGGACTTCACCTCTGTATTGTGGTTCCTGTACAATCAGTTTTGATGTATAAGCAACTCAGGACTCACCTCTGTGTTGTATGGGGTGTCACTAGTAATAGTTGATGATTATGCAACTCAGCAAGGGCATAGGCAAGTGGGCAGGACATAGCAAAAAGGACCTATACGATTTTGGATGTGGTGATCAGTCAACGTCGACAGACTCAAAACCTCTGTGTTGTGTCTCACTGTCGCTAACCCTAGCGAGTCGAGGTCCTCCGCTCAGTGATTGATTGACCCAAGCTCTTGAAACTGGATCAGTTTTAGCTATAGACATGGAGAATGAGAATGCTGAAACAGTTTCGAAACAAGATAAATATTGTTGCATGCCATTATTTAATGGAAATACAATATGTACCAGAATTCTCAGTTCCACATTCAAATAGTTTGAGTTGAAACTTTGTACTGTTAAGTCTGTTTACAAGCTTACAGAAAAATATTCTGAATTTTTCATATTTTGAAATGACATTTGCTTTGTTTCAGAGTTTAATCATTAGAATTCCTATCCATGAGATTGCAGCAGTCTGTTATGTTAATGATGACGGAGAACACATTTTGGCGATTAAATATGGTAATGTATCAGTTCAATGAAATAAAGTTGATATGAATGTGCTTGTCTGTTTAAAAAGACAAGAAATAGTGATACATGTGTACTTAATTATTCAGATTCCAAATTTTCAGCTATTTTCATGCCATGGAATCAAAGATTTGGGGGCGTATAGTTTTTGGCTTGTCCATTTGTCTGACCGTATTTCTGTTTGTCTA
Organism: Ostrea lurida; assembly: GCA_903981925.1. Lineage (NCBI taxonomy): Eukaryota > Metazoa > Mollusca > Bivalvia > Ostreida > Ostreidae > Ostrea > Ostrea lurida. The sequence goes on from CAJDSM010002402.1 coordinate 17,601, forward strand.
TGACAAGAAACTTTTAACTTGGACTTGGTCATTTTTTTTTTACACCATATAAGAGATAGACCCTTCATATTTGGTATGTGCATTCTTTGTGACAAAACCCTTCTATTAGAGAGGTTTAGCAGATCAACGTGTACGCATGCTTGTACGTGTATCGGGGGATTCCCCTAGAGATATGTGCATTACATCATAAGTTTTGCTGTTGGCATATTTCTACACATATTCACAAACATGTAAAGCGCAGAGTACACGTAAGTAACAACTTGTAGCTTATATTTTCTTATTTTCTTTTTAATTCAGCGATAGTGTGTGTTTTTCTAAAAGCTGAAGATTTATAGCAAATATGGATGTAAAGAAGTAAACATTTTTTTCTAAAACAAAAGCTTATAAGGTTTAAGAAAACACTTATCTTTGTTTTCAAAACCTATGTTTTACAAGTACACGTACACGTAATAAATGCTAAACAAGAATGAAATGTATACGTGTGATACTAACCTGTAATTTACACGCGTACAGGTTGGTTTGCTAAACCTCTCCAATAATACCAAATATCTTTGACCTTGTGACTTTTACAGTGACTTTTTAGCTACTTTTACAGAATTTTAATATAAGCCATATTTTGTCAAATTGTAAAAGGTCCAGCTTTTATATTCAGCATGCATATTCATTGTAGCAAGATCTTACCATTGGTATGTTGACCTAGTGACCTAATTTTGAACTCCAAATAAAAAATGAACAAAACCAAAATTATATTCTCAGTATTGCTGCAATAGTTTCAGCTACAAGGTTCTTACAGTTCCTTTTCGTTATAACCGGTGTTTCACATACATGTTTTGTTTTCACAGGTAATCCTGAAAGGTGTTCCTTGTTAGTTTTGAACTGCGACAGTCCGGTCCGAGCTGAACGTGTCTGTTCTGATGTGGCTCAGTGCTTCCAGCTTGTGTATACAGATGCAGTGGTTCAACTTCTTGAGGATACCATTGTGAAAGTAGAAAGTTCATCCACAGGATCCCCTACCATTCACGAGAATGATCGAAAGTATTCCTTGTAAGTTCTGTTCGACACTCTGTGACATCTTTTCATGAGGATTTTTGTTTTCCTATTTTGTTTAAAGTTATACTGTAGTGAACAAGAGGTTTATTGGATTCTGTACAAATTTTCTGTTCGTCAATTCATTTATTGTACAATGCTTTTGAAGTTAAGAACTGAATTTCTTAAGGACATGACATTTCTGATATTTTCTCAAAAATTATTTTTCATCTCCATGATATGAAGAGTAATAGTATGATTTCTCTGTCCAACAGACGTATGATGTACCATTTGAGGTACTCATGTTTTTAGTATTTTGGCCAAAAAAAAGGTTGTTCTTTTTCTCCTAGTAAACCTTGAGTGCACAGCTTGGACAAACTATATTTCTTTACTATATATTTATCTCTCCAGGGCACATATGTGGTAGAATTGTATTGTTTGGCCAAGCTGCACTCTTTGTTACCTGAAAGAAAAATGTTCACAAAAGTGTTAATTGTTTTGATGGAAATTGAGGCGTATCATAGTAGAGTCTCTGTACTCTAAATGTCTGTAGATAGCAGAGACAAATCACATCAAATTACATAAAACTGTCGTACAAGAGCTCTTTTTATGAAACAAAACAACATTTGGTCTTCTTTTACAAGGACCTAGAAAGACGTTATCATAAATACAGTTGAACCTCGTTATCTTGAACTCGATGGGACCATGAAAAAAGTTCGAGATATCCATGGATTCGGGATATCGAGGGTAAAAATGCTTAGAAAATAGGTGGCTTGGACCTCAAAATCAGTTTGACATAACCATGGTATTCGAGACATCAGTGTTCGAGATATTGAAGTTCAACTGTAGGTCGTTTTTAATTTGAAGAACCATATTTCAGCTCAACTGCTAGATTTGATTATCCATAAAGGCATTACATTTTCTTTTTGAACTGAGTTTGAAAGAACAATATCTTGTTTTAAGATTTGTGTGATATGTCAATAAATTGCTTGCTTGCAGGGATAGCCATGACAACCCGGGGTAAGATTTTGTGTTGGTTGTACAGATCACTTCCTAATACTCTTTTCACTTGGTATTGGTAGCAGGATATTTCGACCATCTAAAAAATATAATGCATTTAGGAAAAACAAAAACCATTGTACTGTCAATGCACTTCATCTCAAGCAAACAGTATGATATGATAAGACTCTTGCAATTGAAATTTATATCATGTATGAATTTATTCATAAATAGATATATTCCATCTTGCTTTTGACATATTTCTTTTCTTCTCTGTAAATGTGTCTTTGTATTGGTGTAGATTTTAAAGTTTCACTATAAAATAATGGGCAATTATTATCCAGTAACATGGACAATGAATAGAAAACTTGCAGATTTTTTACACTTTATATTTCTACTTTCTTTTCCTAAAAGGACAGCATCTTGCCTTGTATTCCAGTAGAAGTTATGATTTTTCTTTGCTAACTACAAATCATTTTCTTTAGGATCTTAAAGTAATATTAGCTCCGATTCTGAAAATTTTATTTTATTGTAAAAATGTGGTATTATGATAGTTTTAAATATGTAACTTTCACCATTATTTTTGATGAAAGGAAAACTAACTTTACTATTTTATCAAAATAAAGATTTAAATTCTGTTGAATATATAGCATTATACAGCAATGAATTTTTGTATAGGAAGACAAAGCCTCTGAATGAGTTTTGGAACACAATTATTGATAGCATAATGTTTCTGACATTGAAATAGTAAATCACAATATTTGATGTGTGAAAACAGAATTAAATGGTTTTATCAAAAGGGACTACTGCATTAAATGGCATAGATTTTTTGGTGGTTTCTGATACTAATATATGTTGAAACTCTAACTAAATTGTGGGTGACAGGAGAAGTTATTTTCTTTTTCAATGTTGGTATTAGATTTTTTCTCTTTTTCTCAAAACTTTGTCTGAAACAAAAAACCCAGGAAAAATTAAGGAGAATTTATTGATAAAGATTACTTTATTTTCAGCTTCTCCGGATCACAGCAAAACTTATCTGACCTTAGGCGTATAAGGAATGGTCGATCTCGTAGTGTTGCAACCAGTGACATTAGTATGCAGAGTGCCCAGAGTAGTGTTCAGGCAGAACTCTTGAAGTCATACTTGGAGCAGGTAATGTAACTGAAAGATTAGAAACATCAAGCCAAAATACTGTAGTCTACTCTGCTCAACAAATATGTAGTTAGGATATGACAAGTTTTCAGCTTATTTGTATGTCAAGGGTAGTACAATTACTCTAATGATTGTGTACAATATATGAACCCCATAAAGCGAATTAATGCATTTAAAGGTGAAAAGTCATTGGGTCCTTTTATTGACCAATCAAAACATTTGTCTTTAAATATAATAGGAAAAAAAGGGGGGATTTTTTTCAAAAATCAAACTTATATTGCTTATGAAGTAGTATGTGGAATTTTCTTACATTAATATCAGTATGAGCTGACATTACCTATGTAAGACAGCATTACATAACTACATCATTATACCCCTCGCAGCCAGTAAAGGTAGGCCAAGAAAATTCGCGGAAAAATATGCGATCGAAATAATATCATTTAGTTTTGACATGGAAAAATCATCTTGGAACTTTTATTGAAGAGAATTGAATCAAAAATTAATAATAGGACTGAAAAATACAGTACTCCAGGATCTGATTATTTCAATTTAGATGAGCTCACGTGGAACTCACGCCTCACTGCTGGTTGTTTTGCAAAAACTGACACACCTAGTATTGTGATTGTCAATAAATTTTCAAATAGTACGAAGGGACATATTGGGATTTAGAATCCTAAACTTTATATTATTGAATGTTTTAAAATTAACGCCCCTAGATAGTTTATGGATTGCATTTGCATTCCTTTACAATTAGATTTGGTGGACTTATTAGATTGCTTAGAGAAATAATATATTGTAGCGATGTTGAATTTTCTTACAGTCATCTGCAACCTCGATTTCAAAAGACTAATTATTCTAGATTTCATTAGGAGTACAAGGCATTTGCAAATAGCTTAATATTTATATTGTTCGCTCGTGGTTTATAACAACACAGTGTGAATTATTAGGGCATTGCCCTTGAGAGTGAAGTGCGATATGCATGACCCACCCATGACCTTCACAACTAACCCCTCCCCCCCTATTCAATAAAATAATGTCGGCAACAATGGCTTTCCTGACGGGATAGATTAAGATAATATTTTAGAAGAATTTATAAGGGGAATGGGCATTGTGCTCTCAACATTAATGTGTCTTTAAATATTATCCCATATCATATCTCTGAGCAAATTTTACATCTAAACTTAATATTTTTTACCGATTGACAAAAAACAAGTTGATTCCACGCACCTCTTAGATCACGAAATGCATCACGACGTAGGATCGGAGTGGAGATGAACGTCGATGTAATAAGTGTCATTGTGATTCGTGTTTTTTTTATATCTTGAGGGCGTCAAGACTACATCTCCACAAGGACCAGATGCAGGAGACCGTTTTAATGTAAGTTTTTGTGTAAAAAGTACTATACGGTCGTGCATTAAAATAAGACATTAATGATTCTAAGATTACAGGAGTAGCTGCGAGATATTTGTTTTTTTGGTTGATGTCATTAATACACATTCCTAATATGATTTAGAGGACACGCCCCCTTACTCAGCCTTAACTGTGCCTGCGCTGCTTCCGGAAGAAGGGGGTATTACTGTTTTTACCCCTGTCCATCCTTCGGTGTCCCGTGCTGAAACAAATATTTTTGTTGCATTTTTCTCTTGAACTGATACCACAGCCACTTGATATTTGGTTTATCACATCATCTAGGGGTCGCTTACCGAATTCACACCTTTCGCATGTCAACTTCCTGTTAACTGACTTGGTCAATGTCCGTTCGAAACAAATATTTTCGTCGCACTTTTCTCTGAAACTGCATTTCACAGCCACTTGATATTTGGTTTATCACATCATCTAGGGGTCGCTTACCGAATTAGCACCTTTCGCATGTCAACTTCCTGTTAACTGACTTGGTCAATGTCCGTTCGAAACAAATATTTTCGTCGCACTTTTCTCTGAAACTGCATTTCACAGCCACTTGATATCAACCTTACCAAAGGATGAACAAATTCTCCAGGAAACAGTTTTATTTACCCAAGAGCCCTCGGAGGTATCCTCAGTGAGCAGTAGCTCACAGATTCCTTGTTAGTTATGCTGTCAAAACTTTCTGTACTTTACATTGTATGGTGAAGTAAAAAAAATTGTTTACTGAAGCTTGTCTAGGGACAGTCTTTGAATTTTTATTTTACACATTTAAAATAGTGAAGTATTTTTGGACATGCTCCTACTGGCAGTCTAATTTTAGATTTTGGTTGTCTACCAACAGAAATTCTCAAATCCAACATTTGTGCTAATAAAGGAGCATATTAATCTTTTTGTTTCAGTTGAAGAATAAATTTACCGTAGATGAACTTGCCAAATTCTCCACTCTTTTGAAATCGATCAATGATCCAACACCCAAGAATCCTCAAGACCTTCTTGCTGTTTTCCAAGAGGTGTATCAGCTGTACGGGAAAGAAAGGAAATCCCTCTTATCTGGTAAAGATGTCTTTTAAAAGTAGAACGAGTGTACATGTATTGGTATGATTATCCCCTCGCAACTAGTTGCAGAGGGGATATATCATCACGGATGTGTGTCCATGTGTGCGTCCATGTGTGTCCGTGTGTGTGTGTGTCCGGAACCTTGTGAACATGAGAAAAGCAAGGGTATTCATCAGAGAATCATCAAACCTTCCACAAATGTTGCCCATGGAGAGAGGATGAATCTTATTGATTTTCAAGGTCAAAGGTCAAGGTCACTATGGACTATTGACTAAAATTCTTGTGAACAAGATAGAGGACACAGCATTCATCAGAGAATCATCAAACCTTCTACAAATGTTGCCCATGAAGAGAGGATGAACCCTATTGATTTTCAGGGTCAAAGGTCAAGGTCACTATGGACTATGGACTAAAATTCTTGTGAACAAGATGGAAGACTCAACATTCATCAGAGAATGATCAAACTTTCCACAAATGTTGCCCATGGAGAGAGGATGAACCCTATAGATTTTCAAAGTTAAGGGGCAAAGGTCAAGGTCACTATGGACTATTGGCTAAAATTCTTGTGAACAAGAGAGAAGCATGAGTATTCATCAGAGAATCATCAAACCTTCTACAAATGTTGCCCATGGATAGGGTAAACCCTAGTGATTTTCAAGGTTAATGGTCACTATTGACTATTGTTTAAAAATATTGTGTTGCGAGGGGATACTACGCTTGCATTGCCTTGTTATTGTTGACTTCAGCTTGTAAAATTTCATAGAATATGAAAAAGAAACACATTTAGGATCCTGCCATTGACAAAAGAAACTTTTATATGATTCTACCAACAATAAGAGAAACTCTTTAGGGGGTTGTCATTATCTGTTACTGCACACAGCACAAAAGTTGCTATACATGCAATTTCTGAATAGGTATCACGGAGATAAAAAAAATTAATTTTTTTTTATGGTTAAAATTTTTTAGAATTTCATTGTCAGAGAAATTTTTAGATGAACCATCATTGTCAGAAGACTCTGGAGAAAAACATAATTTTTAGATGACAAAACGTGTGGATATAGATATTATCAATTATTGGCAATTATTAAGGTCAGGTTTGCAACAACAGGGAGATAAACTCTGGACTGTACCTCCGCTACACTTTCCGCTTATATGACGCTCACAATGAAAAAGTGCAATCACCCTCTATGACGTCACAATGAAAAAAGGCGTCACGACTACGTAAGAGCTCTGTATCACAGGTCGCTTCTGAATACACAAATTGGGCATCGCACTTGAATATTACACAGAGATCAGTATTTAGTAAAACAATTGTCAAAGATCGATGTAGATAAAAGAATGATGAATCTTTGCTGACATTCCGTGTGAAACAACGTAAAATCTTGCTAATGGAAGTAGGATTTATTTTGGTACTGTTATGATTGATCATTGTTTGCATTTGAATAGCATTCTCATACCGTATAAGTAGAAATTTTAGTGAGGACGCAAATTTAGCGTTTTCTCCTTTAAAAGTGGTATTTATTTTAGCGGTGAAATAATTTTAGCGATTTTAATACTATCTTACTTTGAAAAGCTCTTCCAATGATTTGGAATTAATTTTTAGCGATATTTTAATTTTAGCGATCTCAAAGACCTCGCTAATATGCCAAAATTAAATCCTCGCTAAAATTTCTGCTTATGCGGTATTTTGACAAAAGTCTGATATTTCGGGTTATATAATATAGAACAGCTACATGTAGAACTTTATACATTCCTAGACATTTTGAATAAACCTAGCTAGACCTAATATGCTTTACCTCTTTTATTACTTTATATTTCAATGGTAGCAATCTTTCTACTGACTTGTGCTGAAGCATATTTTTAGCATGAAATTTGACATGTTGAAATACGTGGATCATGGTAGCACGACTATAATTGATCACGTAAGATCAAACAAGTATTTTCTCCTGTATAATTTTAAAATATTCTAATTTTGTTGGTCTAATTTAGGAATATTTTTAACGGCGTGGATTTTGGGACATAAAACAATTTACAAAGTGTCATTTTACTAACTTTACGCCCCCCCCCCCCCCCTTGAGCCGTCAATGACTGGCTAAAATACAACATTGTTTTGTTGCGAAGGTGATAGTCGTTTATCTGTCATGTAGTTAAAACTCAGTCTATAGAATAAAAGAGAAATTTATTTCAAATGTGGTATCTAAGACAGTTTCGAGCCAATGAAACACAGAATTTACGACGAAACGGCGAGCGTGGAAAACCTGCCGGAAAATTGCGATATATACTGATAATACTTCATTTATAGAATTACTATAAACAAACAATCTTGATTTATTTAAATATTTACATTTCTATGGTAGACATCCAATGTATTCATTCTTTATTTTGTGGCTAAAGTCTGACTAATTTAATATCATTTTAAAAAAATCAATAAATTTACCTTCATCGATCGTCAGCTTAAATGATCTTATATATTTCCGATAGTAAAATTGAGGGATAGTGCAATACTTGACAATATTTGACAATATAGATATAAACTACGTTTTTCATTTCGGGGTTGGAGTTCATATTTTGTATTGAAAATATCCACTACACCCATTAAAAGTCATACAATGATAAACGTAGTGACAAAACGCGCACCAACAAAAAATAATGGTTAATGGTTACCATGGAACACAAAGCCCGGTTGGTAATATTTTATTATGCTTTTACTAATCTCTATTGATTGAAATTTTATGTTAAAGTGAATTTTTTTGCGGTAGGTCTTACAAAGCATGTTCAATATTACCTTTTTTGTTGTCATCGAAACCACTTGAATTTTATCAAAGATAGAGAAAGCTGCTATTTTTTGTGCTTTGAATTCAAATTTCATCAACAATTCACATAATTTGATAAGTAATTACTCTTTTCAAAAATTATATCTCCTTTCCAAGCGTGAGTTTGCTTTGTGTTAGTTTTATATAGCTAGGATTCTCTTTATTGCTAAATTCTCAGAAAACGCAAAACATCACAAATTAAGCCCGATTGTGGTCAAAAAACAACATGGACAATTTCTTTTTAAAAGTCCACACAACAATTTCAGTTCAGAACTACATGTATGTATTGGATGAAATGTATTTGTATTAAGTAGTGCTTGAATTATGATTCATGTGTATGTAAAAAAAAATTCATTGATTTTTATATCTTATATGATTATAGGTTTGTGTCCTTTCATATATGAGAAACATTATGATAAATTCTTGGATTTTCTGAAAAAACAAGGAATTGGGCCAGAAAATGGAACATCTTCGAGTCGCAACAGTTTTCCTCGCATGTACCCGTAAGTATAGACAAGGCACTTTACATTGTTAGAAGCTTTACGATGTACAATTACAAATAATAAATTTACATTGCACATGTGTATATGTGCGAATACACCTTGGTTGATAAATTCTTAAAATGTCAAGTTCACTATGTATTTCGTCACTTCATTATAGCATGAATTGCAAGTACTTATAATTGATACATATTCATGTATATACATATATTTTCTGTATTTGACCTAGAAAAATGCAAGTACTTAAATTTAAAAATGGACTGAATTTTCAATGATTATCATTCATTTTGGGAATTTGGGGACAATGGCATTGACACTAAGTTGGATTATCCACTAAAATGGGACCAGTTGCCCACTGCGTGTAATTGTGACTGCTAAATTTTATCAGGGAGTACGATTGTAGCCCCTCCATCAGTGACAGTTCCACTATTATTGACGATGACCTGGATAGTGAACTGGAGTTTCTGGCCTCGGCCTCCTCTGTTATGGTAATCCTACGCCACTGTGCAGCAGATGCTTATACTGTTAACTCCCCTCACGCAGGTCAAACTTTGTCCAGGGCTGCTTATTTCTGTCACTGTTTGATGCATTGGCCATTTTTTCCCTCAATACAATTCACAAATCTCCATGAAAATATAATAAAAATTATATTTAAAAAATAAAATTAATGATGTATCGGAACAAGTTTTATGTAAGAAAGCTTTATCTGGAGATTTCCATTGAATTTAGTTTGATAGGAATCTGACCATTATCTTCAAAAAGTGGCATTCATTGATGATATTCACACACTGTGTAAACAACTGTACGGTCATTTTAGATCTGTAACTTCCATAATATCTTTTGGCTGGGTAAGAGAGTAATTACGCCAATTGTTGGAAATAATGTCACAATTGAGTCTTATTCTTAGTTTCCAGAATTATTCAACGACAAAATTCCATAAAATTTGCTTTTCCAGATAATTGTTTTGGGTATTACCGTACGGTTGTTTACACTTTGTATTCATTCAGCTCCATGTAATCAGAACTGCGGAGGGTTGTTCACTGCTTTCATGGTTCAGTATAAATACCAAAGTCTTTGTGCAATGTTCCGGACTTGCAGTCGAGTCTGTGACAGCTGAATACATTTTTGACTGTTAAGTTTACTAACGAGTTCATCTTCTAACCTGTCAGCTTCATAGAGCACCTGGTGGATATGGAGGGAATAGATGCAAACTATGTTTTGATGGAAAATGCACTCTGTTAACAAGAATCTGCTGTAAGACTTGCAGGCTTATGCAGACTGGTGAAAGGTCACACGGGGCATTGCAGTATCTGTTCATTCCAGTGAAATATTTCATGTCTTAATGTTGAGTTAGAGATTTGTTACAGAAAATAGATTATTCATTTAGTTTATTTCATACATTTATACATAAACCTGCAATGTTATGTGAGGTTTCCTTTTCAGAACCTAATCAAAGACCATTTTAAATAGAACTGTCATACTAAACATTCTAAAGACTTGAATTTTCCTGTTGCCATTGCAGACGTTCCATGAGCGACATGACCGGTAATGATCAGAGTGACATTGATAGTGTGTTGGAGGGGATTTCTACACAGCTGGCTCAGATTGACAGCAACATTGGGGACGTTCCAACATATCTGTCTTATCCACCATAGCCTTTCGGGAAAGTCTCCTTGTTGCAGATTAAATGATGGTTGTCCCCAATCAGCTGTATATCCAATCCCGAACTGCATTTTGCTTGCCAGCATCTGGTGCTNTTGTCTTATCCGCCATAGCCTTTCGGGAAAGTCTTCTTGTTGCAGATTAAATGATGGTTGACCCCAATCAGCTGTATATCCAATCCCAAACTGCATTTTGCTTGCCAGCATCTGGTGCTGGCATCAGAAGCTGTGCAAAAGAAGTGATATTCGTCTACAATATCTTGTGTGGGCCTGTGTTCCATATGACTGAAAAAAAAAGCTTGCCTTCATCCCATTTATACAACAATCATAAATCAGCCATTTGTATGTAAATTGAGTGATGGTACATCTCATTGCACTATAAACAGATCACAAATCAGTTCCTGTTGCAAAAGATGGCAAATCTTGAAGAGCTTCAGCATCATACACAGCTAGATACAAATATCATTGAATTGCTGTATAAAGTGCCTTTATTTAATTCGCTGATTACAAATTACCTCATGCTTCCATTACTTTCATATCCCTGGTACTACAAACAACCGAGCCCTTTATTACTATCCGTAGTACTATCAGTAGTAACTTATAATATCTACAGTAATAAAACAGATTGCATTTTACAGTGCCTTCATTGAGAAATGAAAACAATGAAACAGCAAAAGTTTATTACACACAAGACATTGATGAATGTAAATATAAATATGTGATTTATGTTACTTATTAGTTTAATAGTATGCTCCAGCATTGAAAGAGGAAGGGGTCATAAAAATGTGATAGTGTGTGTGTGATAGTATGAGTATAATTCTTTAAATAAGGCTTTCATTCTTGGTTTAATACTGGTGCTGTTTTCTTTCCCTTGTCAGGACAAAATAAAGTTAGTTGTTAATACATATACAGTAAAATACCTCTATCTCGAAGTCCGAGTGACTTTGAAAAAAATTAGAGATATCCAGGGGTTCGAGATATCCAAATTTGATCTTCAACATTTTTTTGTTTGGACGGAGGATATTTGATGAATTGGCGTGTTAAGTGGTAATTGGCGGAGGACTTAAAATGTGCACCGAGTACACAGGCTGTTAAACTAATCATCACAACCCGGGTCTACCTGGAAAGGCGAGCATGGACTTATCATTAGTTTCTACAGCCGCATGCGTGACTTGAGTAGGCCAGGTATGGTAAGCAGAACGGAAAATTGACTGCACTTCAAGATAAACCAGGTGAAATAGGGCATGGGACCTTGAAAATATTTCGACATAAGCGGGGTATTCGAGATAACCGTGTTCGAGATATCAGGAGTTTTTAAAAACACTTATATAGGGAAAACGGCCGGGATAAGCCGTCGACTTCGACATTAGCGGGGTATTCCGAGAGATAAACCATGTTCGAGATACAGGTATTTTACTGTATTAAAAATATTGAAATGCATGCTGCCTGAATTTTTCTCTATCGATTGTGTACATACCAATTTCAGTGTTCAGTTTAGCATTTTTAATTTTAAATCAGAAATGAATTACAGCACTAAAAACATGTGTTGCAATAAGGGCAGCTGATTTTATGATGCCTTAAAAATGATACAAGTGATGCCATTTCATTTTTCTTCAATGCTGGCAACTATCATATCCACATATTGATGAAACAACCAAGAAAAACTTATTTCATTGTTCAAGTATGTTTATGTTGTTTTACAATATGGGTAGTTGCAAGAGGATACTGGGTGATGTTGATTTGTTCAGTGATGCAATATAAATGGAAAGGTTGTATGTTATGCAGTGTGGTACATGTGTAACTACATCTTGACTGTCAAATGTAAATGTATCCAATAAGCTCATCAACATAGCCTACAATTCCTGTGTATATTTGTGTTCATTTACTTTGATGGGAACCAGTGTGATGATTAAGTGAAGACTCTTTTTATTTTGTGAAAGGTGTTGTTAGATGACAAAATGCTGATAGCACAAAATGATGCAAATTGAAATTACATGTAATTCACAGTTCTCCTCTATGTGTTAAAAAAAAAATGTCAGCGATGCCATTGTGCTTGATGATACCAATGTTTGCCATGGGTTTCAGCAATATTACCAATGTCAACCGGTGTTACGATGAGTGAAAATATTTTTGATTCACAAACATGACAATTAACTTGAATTTTGCTGCTTTGCTTCTACAGGAACAGAGCACCAGCATCCCCTCCAAATTTTTTGTCAACAAATGATAGCCTGTTGGCCAGGCAGGCATCAATAAATTGTGCCACAAATAAACATTTGTAAGATATCTTGACCCCATTTAGCGTATTTGAATTGCCGTCGTCATTTTGGCTAAAATGACAGTGAAAATAATCGTTTAATGTGACAGAGTATGGTTGTTATTTGAAGGATGAACCAATAAACAAAATATGTCACATGACAGTTCTACAGTAGTGGTCAACCTGCAAGTTTTTACAGTATGCAAGTTGTTATTGGTGAATGTTAGTACCAATTCAATTCAATTCGTTTATTGTCCAATTAAGGGCCCCATAGGCAACAAGAAGATTGTACAATCGATTATAACAATGCAAACATATATATACATTCACAAGAGGGAAAGAGTTGCATGATTGAAAGGAAAGGACACAAACATTTGCACTTACATACATCATGTGTATATCTATAATTTCAGACCATATAAATTAAGTACCATTGGTATCTACATTGGGATACTAATGGTGACTTGGAAATCTCAACATGTAGTCATTGAAGAATCTGTGAATACACCAGTTGTTTTATATTATTAATTATATGTAAAAAATATTGATTTATTCAAATGTTATACTTGTGATGTTAAAGATGAATGTGGCATTCTGTTAGAATAAATTCTATTAAATAAGGAAACTGGTCTCTGTTGCTAATCTGTGCCCATATGTCATATTGCAAAAACTTATGAAATTTCCTCAGAAACACTATGTGTAATTAGAAAGACCAATTTTTTAAAGGAGCAGGCCACAAAGGGTGAAAATCACCCTGGTGAAATGGTCAAATCAATGTGAAGTTTCAACAAATTCTATACATACGATACATTTAGTTTACAGGTGGTAAAAATTATGGGAGTTTTGCAATTGGAGTATCTAATACCTACTGCCTCCAAGCATCATGAAAATACAAAAATTTGCTTAAAAACACCACTTTTTGTGATAAATGATCCAATTTCATATAGGAGCACAAAGTGGACCAGGTATTTCAACCTGACAAAAAAGAAAATTGCCCAACCTGTGCTCTAATCAGAAATATGGACATGTGTGATTTTTTAAAAGCAAATTTTTGTATTTCATGGTTTTTCCATTTGCGCTTTCTTCATTGACTTGAACTAATTATACCCCCCCCCCCCCCCCCAACAAAGTTTTGGGGTTATATAGATTTCACTCTGTCCAAAATATGTCTTCCACAACTCCTTAACGACTCGCAGGATTTTAACTGAACTTTGTGGAGTGTTACGTACATTACATAATGGAGATGTGCAATCTGTCAGGAATTTTATCTCGGACAATTTATCTAGAAGATATTTTAAAATGTTTGGACTTGGGGATTTTTCACCAACATATGCTTTAATGCATTGTCCACAACTCCTAAACAAAATATAGTTGCCTACTTTACTTACTTAGGCCTTAAGCCCCTGTGGGGCAAAAGCCATCAACCACTGTCCGCCATTGTCCTCAATCCTGGGCGATCAAAATACAACACTTTCATTGTGCAAGACTCAGATGACTGTTATGACCAATGGCCTCTTGTATATCTTGATTAAAGATGCTGTTAACAATGGTTGAAGTTTGGAGGTGGAATGCAATTTATAGATTTATCCAATAAATATTTTTTTGCAAATGACCATTATCTTTGTGTTTACATGTCATGATGTGGTGCTCTACATAATTTTGGGGTTATTCGGTTCTAAGTCCACTGTCGTACTTTCCACAGTATCAAATCAAAATGACCTAAACATCTGACAACAATGAGTTGATGTCATCAATTTAATAAGTTTCCAAAATATTGCTACACTGAATCTCTATTTAATTACTTTATGTTAATAAGTTTCCAAGCATTGCTACGCTGAATCTCAATTTAATTACCGGTACTTTATAAGTTTCCAATGCATTGCAACACTGAATCTCAATTCAATTACTTTATGTAGTACATGTAATGTTCATTTGCCAACACTTTGACTTAATTGTCTCCACATAGTCTTCATTCACACCCTTGGATTACTGCTGATCTTCTATGACCACTATCATCACTGGATACCATTCTCCTGGGATGGAAGAAGCAAGTCCACAGATCTAGAGCATTATTACTAGCCTCTCAGGATGCAGGATTCAAGATTTGTCTGTGATGGCATCAAATAACCTTCTAACCAATTGGCAAACATCATTTGCTAGTTCCTGTAAGAAAGAAATAATCATCTTCATCTCTGGTATACATAGGATATAATTCAAGTTTAATATGGTACATGTATATTTTAAAAGAAACTTAGTGGTAATGTGTCGCCTGCCTACTTCTAATTTCATTTGAAATTACTTCATCATTTAAAGTATCATGGCAAAAAACTATATAATTTAAACTTTTTTGTCAGAATTCAGTTCTGTTCAA
>CAJDSM010002403.1:0-23088 GCA_903981925.1 Ostrea lurida
TAAGTCAACCGATTCTAGCAAAAAATTGTAACGACTTATAGGGCGGTCAATGGCAAAATCCTTCAAAACTAGAAATACTGTGAGTAAAACTCACAAAGGATACCCCCCGCCACCCACATATCTTTACACTCACTTGAGCTCACTGAAGCATGAACAAAATAGCCCGGCACAAGATCCATGTTAAAAACCTATAAGTTGACCTTGAGATCAAGTCAAGTTATACAGATGTCCATGAATGTTAAGTGATCCATGGTGATACACTAAATATGCCAAATATAATCCACATTAAAAAAAATTATACCTTTGACCTTGAGGTCAAAAATCAAGGTCATATGATCAAAGTCAACATACAGGTCAGGGTGTATGCAATAGATCCTCTCATATTGATACACCCATATGCTAGATATGGTATGCTATACGAATGAACAAAGATTATGGCTAGACTCGAATTACACACGAGAGACGGACAGACAGACAGACAAACAGAGTACATGACACATCGTCGCATGATGATGCATCCATGTGCCAAATACAGATGCCTATCGCAGAAGAACAAAGAATAGTGGTCGGACACGAATTCATGTTAAAAAATGATATTTTTGATCTTGAGGTCAAAGTCAAGGTCATACAGAGGTCATCAATAACGCGACACATATCTTATAGTGATACACTCATTATGCCAAATATGGTATGCCTACCCAAAGAACAAAGAAGTTATGGCCCGGACACGAATCTGCACAGAGCGACAGACGACAGACACGGACAGACGGACGGACGGACAGACAGAGTGATTCCTATATACCCCCCAAACTTGTTTGCGGGGGTATAATTATCTCAATAAACACATCCGACTTATAGGCGAGTATATACGGTATCTCCGTCTGTTATATATGTCTCTGATTTGAGTACATACTAGTGTTGTATTGCTGAACAGTAGTCTTGCCAATACAGTAGATAGTAGTTTTATTGTAAGTGCTGTATCTCACTTGAAACTCAACAAATGATGTTCAAATTTTTGCTGACCATTAGAAATACCATAAGTGAGCATTGTAAACATTAAAAATGAAAATTTAAAATCTAAACATCTTTAGCTCAAAACGTGTCCATGCCCCTTTAATAAACTATTCATTAAGTAGACCTCACTGGATTAAATGCGTGCGGGTCTGGGAAATACGTGGGGTTTCTGTGACTCCAGAAAGGGGACACCATCAGCATATCTCCTTCAGGAATAACAAAATTCTGAAAATATAAAAAAAAAAAAATCCGTAAAATCAAAATATCTTAGAATCAGAAGAAAATTTACAATTTGCCAATGGTATAAAATTTTTTTTTTTATTAACTTTGAAATGTGAGAAATTTCCATATTACCCTGACGGTGAATGATGTCATCACTCTACGTGTAATGACCCCCACTGGGTGTAACCGAATCGCCTCCAACACACAACTCCTTAGATATGGTATCTTCTTCAAAAACTCCTCGCTGAATTCCCACTGGTCCTCTGTAGAATTGTTTTAATTCAGTTTGATATATTTACAATTGCTACAATGTAATTGGAAAAGTTGTAACAAAAATGGAACAATTATTACAGATGGATTTTGCTTTGTTAAAAGTGAGTGGAATGAACACTGTTTTAATTGTAAGCAGTGTTGTTCATGTCAGAAGTGCAGAGTTTTGTTTTAGTTTTACTCATCCTTTTATTTATTCACTGAACCATTGCTGTTTGATGTCAGGTTAAGAAACTTGCATTTTTACCAATATACTAATCATGTGGCTGATTCCTTCTGAATAGTATCTATATATAGATATTATACAGACTGTCTTGAATTTCATACCCACTATGCTTGAAATATTAGGATTCACAAAATAGAGAATTGTGTGTGAGAGAGAGAGAGAGAGAGAGAGAGAGAGAGAGAGAGAGAGAGAGAGAGAGAGAGAGAGAACTCTGTAGTTCTCACATAAAACTGAGAATTATTGTAGGAGATGAATGAATGATCGCATCCCAAGACGTGGGTGATTACATGATTAATGCTTCAGCAATCTACTGCCTGATGTTAAAGTGACTATGATTAAGATACCAAAATGGCTGTTTACTAGCAAGTAATTTGTTTATCTAAATTTGATTACATTTGTTCTTGTCAAGAAAACATCTTCTTTTAGTGTTCTACAGATCTTTATATCAAGTAGCATGGTATCTGGATTGAAATTGTTTAATTATCAGGGCCTGGCACTGATGTGCATGGAAAACAAGACTATACCAGACAAATTAAAATATTTCAACTCTCAGATTGTTTTCGAATATAACGTGTCCATAAATTTAAATATGAATAGACAAATTAAAATATTTCAATTTTCAGATTGTTTTCAATTACAAGTCTATAAAAGATGAATTGATAAAATTTTTCAACTTCCAGATTGTTTTCGATTATGACAAAACCCATTGGTCACTTATCTGGAAAATATAAATCAAACTCGGGTTTTGTTGATGCACCCCCATGTAATTTCTATAGAAGTTGATCTCTCTCTCTATATATATCTGGGAAGGTGACCAACTTGAGGCCCATGAGCCTAAAATGTTTTGAGCTAAAATTGTTCAAATTCTGTTTTTTCCTTTTTAATGTTTACAATGCTTAACTAATGTATAATGGTAGAAAAAATCCGTCTTGTGACTTCTAAGCAACTAACTTTTAAATCTCTGAAAATAAAGTACCTGAAATTTGCCTCCAATACTGTTGGATAAGCTCACATCATATTTTGTCCAGATGAGCTAAATATCACCCCAATAAATCTTAGATATACTTCAGATTGCAAAATTCAATTCATTGTACACTTTTAAAATTTGTTTGGCAAACACTCCTAATTTACATTCTTTTTAATCTTTCCCCTCTATTAATAAACAGCTCTGATGTGAATACCTGAATTCGTTTTTCTGTTTTGATCCCAATAATCATTGAATCATTCCACAAAACATCCTCTTCTTGGGTCTGGGAAAGGTTTCCTAATCTCGGCTGTCATTTCAAAAGTTTTAAAGTTTTTTAACTTTTTTTTTTTTTTTTTTTTTTAACAGCTATTTCATATGATATCTGCAAAAGACAAACTATCTCTAGGGGACCTAGTGCTTACAGCTTAATCGTACGTGCCTTCCTGATCTTACTAGACAGATAGCATTTCAGTGTAACTGGAGATAACTCGGACTGATATAAGATATCAACAATATTCTGGGTACTTCAGTACATTTGAATATTTCTACACAAGATATTGGAGCATGATACTTTGATTTTTACGGGAGACTGACATATAATAGAGAACATACTTCTATACCAGTGTATTGGTGCAGACACATGTGTGACAGGAAGGGAGAAAATGCAACGGACCAGACTGGGATTTGAACCTGGGCCCCCTGCTCTACCAACTGAGCTATCTGGCCACTGGAGATCGAACCTGGCTGACCGCTACACATGTACAAAATTCTTCACAGTATTTAGCACCTTGTACACTTATCTATGTTACCTGTAGAAAATATGTCTTCTATGTTACCTGTGAAAAATATGTCTGATGTTACCTGTAGAAAATATGTTATGTTACCTGTGGAACGACTTTGTTACCTGTAAATGTCCCTGTTACCTACAGAAAGTCTACATTACCTGGAATATTTCCCATTGTGTTCTCTATCTGTGACTGAAGCTTCTGTAAAACTGCCTTGTTATTGAGAATTAGGCACAGTGTCCAAAACGTCAGCTAAGAAACATACATGTACATACAGATTAATTAAACAATGCTAAATTATCTTCACATGATTCATCATATTTTAAGCACTGCCATAAAAGTTTTACTCACAGGCACAGCATTGGCCAGGGAGGCCCAGAGAAGCAGCAGAGCATAATTAGGAGCATGAGGTCTGTCTGTTATACTAAACAGAGTCTGCAGAACTGTCTGAAAAAAAAAGAACATTGTGAATCTTAGACCATGTGCTCAGGACTGTAAAATCATTTAAATTTGTGGGGGCCAGTTTTTGAGGTTTTGCTGAATTTTTACGGGTTCTTGGGACGTTTAATTTCGTGGATTTGTATATTTGTAAGAAAGATAACTCTGGAATGTCTTCATTCATTGAGGATGTAAATTCGTGGGTGAGGGGTACCCATGAATTCCATGAAAATTGAGCCACCATGAATTCTAATGATTCCATAGTAAATATATATATTTTTAATAATATTTTATTTCCCAGACCTATCCACTATAAATGTAACAACAATAACTTAATATCATTATGGAAAAAAAAAGTGTGGAAAGCTGCCAGGGATGGGGCCCTGACTAAGCTCCACCTAAAAACATATAACAATATAATTTTCTATTACATCTCACAGGATGTAGAAGAGATAGAACAGTAAAGAAAAGTATACATTGTGTAACATGAAGAAAGACAATATATAAAGAAAACAGCAATATTTGTTTAACATCTACTGTGTAAACATCTACCCAAAGGGTCATTATACACCCCTTCACCTGTCCACTTAGACCCTCAGGGTAGTACATCAAAAGGGAAGGCAGTCCTTTCCCTTTATTTTACATCAATGGAATTTTTATTACAAAATACTTGATATCATAATATATCAACAATACTGTCAAAGAATTTAAAAGGATACCTTGTTTTATCTTTTATAAACATCTACATTGAATATAAGGGTGCTTATTGTTATGATATTGTTCTTTTTGTTTTGTATTCTACAATACATTTTATATTTGTAAATTTGCATGCAATTAAAGATATAAGATTGTTTAAAAAGATAGTTTTGTCATTTATTTCCCAAAAAAATCCAAGAATAATCGTTTTTCCAGGAACTTGAAAATTCAATTTTTTTTTACAAACATTTCCCAAATTTACAAACATTTTAATTTACATTTTAGTATAGCATGCTCATTGTCTTCTTTTTCGTTACACAATGTACATACATCGTTTTCTGTAACTTTCCATCTTTTTAACATAACTTGGTTGCTGGTTAAGTTGTTTAAATACTTGAAATTGAAATCAACAACGTTGGTATCAAATATATTACAAATTTTTTGCTAATAAATTGCACTCCAAGACTGTTTTGAAATATTGAATTTTTTATGATAAAATTTTTGATGTAAAGGAGGTACAAATTTGTTATCTCGGTATAGATTCCATAGTATATAATTATATGCACAGTTCTTGAAATATTCTGCATGGAGGGCAGTGGCAGATTTAAGAGGAGGATGGAGAAGGAGGCTTAAATTGCCTACCCTCTTTGCCACAAATTTACAAGGCAAAAAATGGCTGATTATTTTGGCTAATACTTGTCTTTCACATGAGGGGTACCCTTTCAGAAATTCTTGATCCATCATGGAGAGTGTCAACTCCTAGCAATATCTTACAGTAGAGTGGGTGTCCAGAAATTTGTTATTTATGACTGGAACATGATAAATATTTCAGGGACCAATCTATAGTCAATGTGGTATGTTTTGTATGGAACCCCAGTTTCCCCCTCTGGGCAACACTTGTAGAGCACTGTACAGGCATGATTATTACAGATAGGTGATATGTTAGTATTGTAACGATTCACACCCTTTGGTTAAGCATAACTTCCTCGCCTAATACGACGCGCGGATGATTTCGAGATACGTACGAGTATTTCCCTATATTTACATTCACTGAATCTTTTTCTTATATTGACATTGCATTTATCATCCAATAAATGCATGTTTGTTGCAAACCAGTTGGATCCGGTTTTGAAGAGTCACGTCATGTTCACAATGGTCATTACCAAATATGACAATGTTTCAATTTCATTGAAGATATTTCTTCGACTAATATTTTGTAACTCCTGGCAACATTTACATATTTAAGAGAAGCCGCTTTTGATACATTTAATCGTCTTCCCCACTGACGGTATGGTCCAATCTGTGACCACTTGGCATTCAAAGTTGCACTAAATGCACCTCCTACACAGAAGACCTTGGCTCTTGAAACTGGTGCATGAAGAGTGTCTGAGCTTACCAGTATGTGAAGAAACAGCTTAGAAATTGGTAAAGCATCCTGATCTAAACATCTTTTTCTTTTTCTAAGGATTCCAATTTCAGAGTGAAATTTTACTGAATAAGCTTGAATATAAGAGTTACACAGCCCCTGACTTCATGAATAATCTTGATCCAAAGTAGTTACATAGCCTGACCTTCTTGAATAAATCTTGACCCAAGTAGTTACACCTTAAAAGCTATATAACATTAATTATTGTCTTTAGACATTTAGTTTAAAAAGTATGGACTTCTTGGATCATAATTCAAGGGTCATGACCTTGATGATTAGAACATGGTTAAAGATTTACATAAGATTGATTGATTATTTGTTTTTTATGTCCTTCGAAATTTTTCACTCATATGCGACGTCACCAGTTGTAGGTGAAGTACCACAAATTTAGACCTATAACTTAGCGCTCAGGGCCATAGCAGTAAAGTTCCTTAGCATGCCAATGCCAATCGTGACACAGGACCTCCGTTTTTAAGGGTCATATTCAAAGACCCATACTTCTCGCTTCTAGTTTTTATTAATGCCAAGAGTTTGGCGAAGGAGCAATCACTACCTATTTTCACATCTCAAGTTTTGATGCGGCCATGGCATGGAGAGGCTCGAACTCATGACTGCAAAGTTTAAATAAAGAAAGACAGACTGGAACCAATATCCCCTCCATCCTTTTATTTCAGGGAAAATAATACAATAACTTCTCACAGCCTAAATATAAACTACACATATGACTCAGAAACATCCTACAAAAATCAGCCGAGACATCATAATTAAAATCACCGGTGAAAGAAGATTGTATAGACAAGATATTCTGAAGTGAGAACTTTCTCCATCACAACAAATGCGCACTTTTAGATAATCCAATGTTTATTTCTTACAAGTGATATTGAATAGTGCAAATCTTGAGAACAACACTTTGTGAAAATGCAGTTTTGTAATTTATAGATTCACACGGTCATTGTTTATGTACATTGATAAAGTGAAGATCAAGAGGTTTCATTATATTTTGTTTTAGTGCTATTGTTTTTTTTTTTAATATATAAATTAAACACATAGATACATAATTCATACTTTTACATTTACTGAAATCTTTTCTCTTAATATTCATTTGAAATTGGACAATGCCTGTTCATATTCAGTAAATCATGTTTGTTGCAGAACTAGTTCAATCGGTTTGTACACCTCTTCCGCATAATCATTATCAAATAATGAGATGGTTGAAGGTCAAGAAGTGAATTGGCTGTCGCTCTTTAAATTAACGAAATGGTCAATAATATTCATTTTCAGTACTCGAGATCTAGTTATATGGTTAGAAAAGTGACAATATAAATACTAAACTATGCACATGTCCTTACTCTTGCTCTCGGTTTTAATCCGTGAATGAGCAGCAATCATATTGCAACGAAAATTTCATAATCCCATTCTGCAATGCTAGCTGGCTTCATCACCTGAATCAAACCAACAAAGGAAAGCATTTTATTGTTTAATATTAAAGGGCAATCTCCATCACGATACAGTATCTGAGTGTTAGACGTCTGTTACGTGGTTCTCGGCTCTATCCTGAGTGGTTAGACTTCTGTACATGGTTGCTCGGTATCTGAGTTGTTAGACTTCTGGTTACACCTGGTTCTCGGCCCTATCTGAGCTGTTTTAAGACGTTGTTTAACCCGTGGTTCTCGCCCCTATGCTGAAGCGTCAGACGTCTGTTACCTGGTTTCGGCCCTAACTGGAGGTGTTAAGATGTCCGTTTACCAGGTGGTTTGGCCTAATCTGGAGTGGTTAGATCGTCTGTTACTGATCTCTTGGCTTCATCTGAGTGTTAGACGGCTGTTACTGATTACTTGGTTCTATTGAGTGTTAAGACGTCTTGTTACTGATTCTTGGTTCTATCTGAGTGTTAGATGTCATGTTACCTGGTTCTCGGCCCTACTCTGGTGTTAGATGGTACTGTTTACCTGATTCCTTCGGTTCTTCTGATGTTGTTATAGGACGTCGTTAACACTGATCTTGCTATCTGAGTGTTAAGATGTCCGTTACCTGGGTTGCTTCGGCCCTCATTGAGTGTCTAAGATGTCTGTTCTGATTTTGGTTCTATCTGAGTGTTAGACGGTTGTTACTGCATTCTCTGCCCTATTGAGTGTTAGACGTCTGTTCTGGTTCTCGGCCCTATCTGAGTGTTAGATATCTGTTTACCAGTGATTCTTGGTTCTATCTGAGTGTTAGATTGTCCATTACTGTCGGTCTATCTGGGTGTTTAGAACGTGCTGGTTACTGATTCTGCTGCCCACTATGTGAGTGGTTAGAGCGTTGTTACCTGATTCTGCTGGAGCCTATCTGAAAAGTGTTAAGATTGTCCGTTACCTGCTTCTCGGCACTATCTGAGTGTTAGCATGTTGTTCCTGATTTCTTGTTTATCTGAAGTGTTAGACGCTCTGTTTACCGCTGATTCTCTGCGCCTACATCTTGAGTGTTCAGACGTCTGTTTACCTGGTTCTCAGGCCCTATCTGAGATGTTTAGATGTCTGTTACCTGATTCTTGGTTCTACTCTGAGTGTTAGATGTCTGTTGACGGTGTTCTTCTGCCCTATCTGAGTGTTAGACGTCTGTTACCTGATTCTTCTGCACCTACCTCTGAGTGTATAGACTGTCTGCTACTGATTCTCTGCCTATCTGAGTGTTAGACCGTCTGTTAGCTGGTTCTCGGCCTATCTGAGTGTTAGATGTCTGTACCTGGTCTCTCAGGCCTATCTGAGTGTTAGACTGTCTGTTAGCCTGATTCTCTGCCTATCTGAGTGTTAGACGTCCTGTTAACCTGATTCTCGGCCTATCTGAGTGTTTTAGATGTCCCTATAACTGGTTCTCGAGCCTGTTCTTTCTGACTCTCCAGTTTAGACACCACTCCATCTTGACTTTGAGAGAAAGATCTGTTTGCTGGTTGACACAGTTCTGAATTCAAATATGTTTTAATAGCATATAAACAATACACCATAACTATGATTGTAGTCATGAAAATATTTAGTACGGGTAACACCTAGTGGGTACATAGAATACAGAGAATATGTAACGAAACTGTGGTATAAGGGGCATCAGACATGTTATAGTGGAGAAACCAGGAGTAGATCTCAAGTTTAATCTAAATTATGAATCCCAGACACAACCTTAATACCTATATATAGCTTCATGCAAGTATTAGTAGTTGTCATATATAGTTTTTGAGAAATTATGTAATCGAAAATGTGGTTATAATGACAAGTGTATATGTTATTTGAAACTCCAAGTTCTCTGGCAAACATGAAGGTCCGGTAGATTGTCCAATGAATATGAAATGCATTCCATGCTACACATCTATAATACAAGTTCATACTATATGTTATTAGAGCTCCAGGCAGGTATATCGGCTGATAAAAGTTTGTCCTTGTTTCAATATTTCCAAGCCGAAGGAGACACGCCCCCCTCCCCCTAAAAATGAGAGAGAGACAAGACAGGCAAGAGAAAGAGAGAAAGACAGAGAGCAGAAGAGAGAGAGAGAGAGAGAGAGAGAGAGAGAGAGAGAGAGAGAGCGAGAGAGGAGAGAGAGAGGAGAGAAGAAGGGAGAGAGAGAGAGGGGAGTTCCATGACCAAATAATAAATAATCAAATTAAATTAAAATGCAAAGTTAGCGCAGATCTATCAATAGAAACAATAACTGCATACCCAGTCCATTCAGTCTTAAATTTGAACTGATGCATGCATGAGGAGATGCTAACGTAGTACATGACACACACCTTGTCTCCTCTGCAGTTTCATCTAATTCATTTCCCTTTCTAGTCAGGTTTTTAATCTAGCGCAGTGCGACTGGTGGTACACTACTTTTCTTTATATTTGAGAAGAATCATAGTTCAAGTGCAATCATCAATATTTGGAAATGCTTTGAAGTTGGGTGGTCCCCCTGGCCCCCAGACACATCCCCCCCACCACCACATGTAAATTCCCATGGTTACAGATAGAATATAGAAATTCTGAAAATACCTGATAAAGTGGGAGGAGTCGCGCTTGCTCCGTACTCAAATTGGTTCATCCGAATATAATGAATGTTTACAACAGCTTCTCAAACTCCTGACCAACATTATACAATCATGATTCATAAAGCACCATACATGAATAGCATTTACATTCTGATACCTTAGCTATCTCCAGAACATGATATCTTGAATGCCATGGTAATGTTGAAGTGATTCAGAAGTTCCGCAATACCGGGTCAAACTCTCGTTACAACTGCCAGGTTCGTTTCTGATCATTTTGCCGTTATAGCAGATCTGCTGCTGTAATGAAATGCCTATTTTCTGGGTGTAGGTTATTCCTTTGTTTAATCATCAGCTAAATTGCAATGGGTGATCTCCATAGTGTGGTCAAAGAATAGAGATCAGTTCGTTGGCGTGTTCTTGTTATTCATGACTACATGAACGGAGCAGAAGAGAAATGCAGGAAATGGCTGGCTCGACTCGAACACACTCAGGTTAAACTATAACGCACTGAAGCATAAATCGTAAGCTCAGTATCGGCTTTCAATACCTTGGATTCAGATAAAGAATCCAGAGACATGTTCAGTTTTAATTAAACAAGAGATTTTGGTTCAAAACACCACAGGGATAACTACAGGTAGGTCTTAGACCTCTGTGCTGCTGATGCCACTGATAAATGTAACAGGGTGATTAAGTAAACCCCTCTCGCTTCACTCTCTCCTCCGCCCCCCCCCAACACACACTTCCAATACAACGCATACACAACATTTTCATTGGTAATGAGTAGAACTACCTCCGTTATAAAGAAGGATAATACTGTTAAAGGGTTTAAATTTCTGGGGCTACATTTCAACGGGATTTTTATTCCTTGGTATTTCGCTGATGGTTTAATTTCGCAAAAAGTGGAATAGAATTCGTGAATTAATCATACCCAAATACTTGAAAAAACACTTCGCGGATGGTCTTTATTTTGGGATCATTAATGTAAATCGCGAAATATAGCGAAAATAAACCCAACGCGAATATTGTCCCCTTTACAGTATTAGAACTTAACCGGTCTGGGGTCACTACTGGGAGTACGCTGTCGCCAAACAAGTTGTTTATGAACCAGCAATACATAGTTTTCAACCAAGGTCACCAGATCACCTTCTCCCTGAAAAGTGAAAAAATATATAAACACTTACAAAAGTAATTCCAAATATAAACTTCAACTTAATTAAAATTGCGCATTTTGAATTTTGTATAACATAATTCGAAGAGATTAATGAATAGTACACCTTCAGAGCAAAGACAGACTGTATTCCTCGTCTTGAATTGTGTGTGGAGTAAGATGAAGGAGTGACTTCGCACTAGCGTGACGGAGGCGAGTCGTTGCTCCTTATCAAACATGGTCATGCGGAATTGTCTTGGTGTGGTTTGCATAGAGAGAGATCTCTCCCATTCACTAACGGAGGCTAAAAAGAGGGTGTGTTTGTCGAATACTGAATGCCCACGGTAATTCCACTGCCAGGGGCAAAGGAGTTGGTCATAAGGATTCAAGGCATGCTCGACATAGTGAAACGGATTAGCTCCCTTAAACATTCAAAGTTAAGAGGACAAGGTGTTATAATAAGAGTTTGTGTAGAAGAAGATGGTAGGTCAGCATAAATTCACAAAGGTCAGAAGGTCCAAACATTTATCTGACTGAGTTAACAAGGGAATAGTGCATAAGAAATAGCACATGTGTGAAATAGAATGCCTACTCCTCTGCCATTCAAAAATTATGGCTAATGTTAAAGTTTTTGAAAGTGAGGTCAAGTTCTAAAGTCAAGGTCAGGAGGTCAAAAATACGTGGGGAATTTGTAACCCAGGAAAAGAGGATCTATTGTAGATAACGAGAGTCGGCAAACATACTTGTGGAAAATAAGCACTAAGTACTTTCTCATCATTCAAAAGTTATAGGCTAAGGTAAAGGTTTTTTGAAAAGTAGGTCAAACTTCAAGGTCAAGGTCCCAGGAGGTAAACAATGTTGGTACTTACATGGAAGGTCTTGTCAAAAGGAACATGCATGTGAATATATAAAGCTTAAGTAACTTACATTCAAAAAGTTATAGCTAAGGTTAAGTTTTGGGGAAAAGTACGGTCAAACTTCAGGTCAAGGTCAGGAGGTCAAAACTTTTGGTCCCATGGAAAGGTCTTGGTATAAGAAAGCTACTTGTGAAATATAAAAGCCTAGTACTTATCATTCAAAAGTTTAGCTAAGGTTAAGTTTTTTGAAAAGTAGGTCAAACTTCAAGGTCAAGGTCAAAAGGTCAACATGTTGGGTACACACGGAGGTATCTTGTCATAAGAACATACATGTGATATCAAAGCCCTAGTACTTTAACCATTCAAAAGTTATTAGCTAAGTCGTTTGTAAAGTTTTTGAAAAGTAGGTCAACTTCAAGTCAGAGGCAGGAGGTCAAGAACTTTTGGTAACGCATGGAAAGGTCTTTGTATCAGAAACATAACTTGTGAAACTATCAAGCCCTAGTACTTATCATTCAAAAGTTATAGCTAAGGTTAAAGTTTTTTGAAAAGTAGGTCAAACTTCAAGGTCAGGTAAGGAGGTCAACAATGTTGGACCCCGGCCGGAAAAGGTCTTGTCATAAGACAACATAATGTGAAATTCAAGCCTAGTACTCTACGATTCAAAAGTTTATAGCTAAAGGTTAAAGTTTTATGAAAAAGTAGGTCCAACTTCAAGGCAAAGTCAGGAGGTCAAAAATTGTGGATACCACAAAGAAAGGTCTTGTCATAAGGAAATAGACATGTGAAATATCAAGCCTAGTACTTACCATTGCAACAGTTTAGCGAGGTTAAAGTTTCAGACAGATGAGCAGAAGGACAGACATGACAGACAGGACAAACATATGCCCGATCTTTCCGACTCCGGGGGCCTTAAAATCGATTAAAAATACTACCACATAGTCTAGTATACTAAAATTTACAACATTCAACATAAAGTACAGTTGAATTTTCAGCATCTTGAACACTGGATATATCTCAAATATCATGGCTTATGTTGAAGTGATTCGGGAAGTCCCAGCCCCTATTTTCTAAGTATTTTACCTCTAACATCTTTGAAACCATCGAGTTGTCAAATTTTAGTTTTTTCTCAGTCACTGAGTTAAGATAAGATGCTTTCAATGTATTAGAAATAAGTCCTGCAACTACTTTAAAATACTGTTAATTTACGCGTGGGGGAATTTACACTATAGTACACGCGGTTTACGTAATGAGCGGTAAATTTCCCCACGCGATACTTTATAAATGCATGTATGATATATATTTCATTCAGATGACCGGCGTATTTTCCCCACGCAAATGTTGGAACTGGAACGCGTACTTAACCCCCAGCGTAAATAACACGTTTTTACGTATGGTGAAATTTCATATGTATTCTTAATTGTAGCCTTTTATTCATGAAAATGGCAGTGACCATGAAAACCAGTTTTTTTCTACAGCCCCCCCCCCCTCCCCGGGCTCAACATTAACTACATTTCCAACAAGCTGCCCCAAATAATTACATTGTACCGAATGTATATTTTTACTTGTCCGCTCCTGAGATTATATTGTTAACTTTTATTTTCAGATATATATCAAATTTTTGTATCAAGTGAAAGCTTTAATTATTTATCCATCAAAATAGAAGGTTGACTAATTCCATGAAGGGAGGGAGAGGCTAGAAAGTACTTGTACCTATGCGGACAAGTGAATTTAGAGATTGAACTTGTTTAGATCACAAAATGAACTGGACGTGGACAATCGGACAAACATTATGGTTGTGTAGCCCTGCCCCCCCCCCCCCCCCCCCCCAACTACAAATTCTGGCACTGGGTTCCTGCACTGCTCTCTGGAAATCAACATTCTGTGACTGAAAAAAATGGTGGAAGTCCTCAGCTTCGGTTAGGAATGTTAATCTCTCGCCCGCCACGTGGAATGTAAATACAGGACCGAGCTGTGAAGATATAAAAATGACAAAATATGACAAAATTTTCATGATAAAATTTGATCCATTTCTAATGTTTTGTATATAATCATGATCAATGATCATGTGTCAATTTTAATGTATTGTAGACTAGAAGTTTGGGTTTTATATCAGCCTGGGAAGCTCAATGGTTAGAGCATCTGACTAGTAAGGCAGGGGTCCTGGGTTTGATCAATAGTCCAGCCACAATATTTATCCTCTCCTATAATACAGTTGGGAGCATTGACGACCACTGCACTGCAGGTTGTCCTGCCAGGAGTGAAAAGAACCTGGGTTGTTTGTTTCTGAGGGTGAAGACCAATTAAAGGAGGGAGGAATGTAAATATAGTTTGGACTATACGGACTGTGAATATCGGCTTGCCATTAGGGGTAGCTCAGTGGTTAGAGCACCTGACTGGTAATGCAGGGGTCCCAGGTTTGATTCTCGGTCCAGCCATAGATTTTCTCCTCTCCTATACTACAATCATTGTCGGATACCCACGGCTGATCTCACCCTCTACTCATCGAATACAAGATCAGCCATGGGTATCCGACGGTGGACTACAATATGTGTGAAGTGAAATAAATATAAAGCAGAACCAATCCACTGAAAGTGTACCACTCTTTCTATACATTACACATTGATGATTATGAGTAATTCATAAAGTTTATTTTCTTTTGTAAATTGTTATTTCAATAATTCCTAGTAGTAATATGTCCTTAAACTGTAACAGGAAGGGAGAAAATGCAATTGACCACACTAGGATTCGAACCCCTGCTCACTAAATCTCCAGTGAGGTGCTCTACCAACTGAGCTATCTGACAACTGGAGATCGAACCCGGCTGCTGACTGCTACACTCCTCCCTCCTTCAATTGTCTTCGTCCTCGACGCACAACCCAGATTTTTTACCCTGGCAGGACTTTATTATTATTATTATTATTTTATTCATTTATAAAGCGCAAAATTACATATAGTTTCTATGCGCTGTACAATGCTTGTCCTAACCTGCAATCCCAGGGGTGGCACCATATGCAACACTTGAACAGGGTGGGAGAAAATGCAATGGACCAGACTGGGATTTGAACCCGAGCCCCCCGAATCTGTAGTATTAAGGTGCTCTACCAACTGAGCTATCTGGCCACCTTTAGAAGCGATAGAACACAGCTGACCACTACACTCCAAGGTCTACCATGTTCAAGTTCATTGGCTGATACAGATATATGCATTTAAACATATACTTTAATCCTAAACCTTCAATCAAATGATACAAAGTGGAATATGAATGATTCATAGTCTGTTATTGTAGAAAAATTGAGATAGTTATTTACTTGTTACTGTACTAAGCTATTAACGGGTGACGTACGAGTCACCTCCCCTGAAACACAATGTTTGTGCAGATGTTGTAAATCAGTTCAAAGGTTATTTGAATAGCCAAATGGAATATTGAATATTGGGAGAAATATCTAGAACGAATTGTTTAACTGATAGTGAAGTTTCTCGGGCGGAGCAGTGGACATGTCATATTTATTATCAACAGACCTCCCTCCTCTTCTTATCAATAAATCCAAGTGGAGCCACTCCGAACTCAAAAGCACATCCTACCCACGGGATCCAGCCTTTATAAGATGGCGGATGTTTGTTATTTTGCAATCTTTTCCTTTGTAAAATGTAGTAAATGACTGACAGTATGACAAACAACGCAGACAGAAAAGCGGCAGGTTCAAGCGAAAGTGAAAGCGCTTCCATGTTTGATTTTGTTTTGTCCGAGGAGTTCCAAAGGGCACCTGACAATGACCTTCACCTTGTAACAACGTGAAGCTCTTCGACGAGATCCGACAGATCGATTTCAAAGGAAGCTAGAAAGATGTCGTACAAAACTTTACCGCTTTTATTCATTAACCTCGGTGGTGAAATGATTTATATTTTAGATCAAAGACTAAGGGCTCAAAATATTCCTAATGAAAAATCAAGAAAAGGTGAGTGATTCTCGTTATACCCGAGCACTACCTGATTACAGTGTATAGAAATTTAACGTGTCATGCTTCTAAAGTTCTTTTAAAAAATATTTTTATTTTTCTTTAATTTGTCTCAAATATTACAGGGGGGGGGGGGGCATTGTTTTTGCACTGTCCGTCCGTCTGCCTGTAACAAAATCTCGTGAACGCTCAGAACTCCTCCCTAATACCGTTTATCGGATAGACATGAAACTTGAAATGTATACATATACAGTGCTTTATTGCCATTTCTAGATGTGCATATTGTCGGGACATGAGGATCCAATTATTTTCATTCAAGTTATGGTGGATCTAACTGGGGTGGAGGATGTAAAATAGCTTGTGAACACTTCTCGGGAGGAGGGGGGACTTAATGTTTTTAAATAGATCAATTGTTAGGTGGATTAACACCTCTCTAAGAAAGTAAATATGCTTCATTTCCAATTTTGTGTCCATTACATGTAAGAGCATGCAAGAGGAGCAAACTTGTTT
This sequence comes from Ostrea lurida, assembly GCA_903981925.1. NCBI lineage: Eukaryota > Metazoa > Mollusca > Bivalvia > Ostreida > Ostreidae > Ostrea > Ostrea lurida. The sequence continues at coordinate 16,516 of CAJDSM010002403.1, forward strand.
CATTTGTAGCAGTCAGCCGGGTTCGATCTCCGGTGGCCAGATAGCTCAGTTGGTAGAGCACCTGACTAGAGATTCAAGGGGCCTGGGTTCGAATCCCGGTTGGTCCGTTGCATTTTCTCCCTCCTGTACATTTGGTGCCGTTGACCACCCCTGGAATTGCAGGTGAAAGTCCTGCCATGGGCATAAGAATCTGGGTTGTGTGTCTTCGGGGCGAAGACAATTTAAGGAGGGAGGAGTGTAGCGGTCAGCCGAGTTCGATCTCCGGTGGCCAGATAGCTCAGTTGGTAGAGCACCTGACTAGAGATTCAGGGGCCCGGGTTCGAATCCCTGTGTGGTCCGTATGCTTTCTCTCCTTCCTGGTTACACAATAATATACTAATAGAGAGGGGTAGGGGGATCCAATATATGTATGCAGTAATATAGTTGTAACAGGAAGGGAGAAAATGCAATGGATCTGACCGGGATTCAAACCCGGGCCCCCTGAATCTCTAGTCAGGTGCTCTACCAACTGAGCCATCTGGCCACTGGAGATCGAACCCGGCTGACCGCTACACTCCCTCCTCCTAAATTTATCTTCATCCCCGAAGACGCACAACCCAGGTTCTTTGCCCCTGGCATGACTTTCACCTGCAATTCCAGGGGTGGTCATGGTAACAAATGTAACAGGAAAGGAGGAAATGTAACGGACCAGACCAGGATTTGAACCCAGGCCCCCTGAATAATCAGGTGCTTTACCAACTGAGTTATCTGGCCACAGGAGATCAAACCTGGCTGACCGCTACATAGTAATATGCACAGAACCACTTCTGAATCATCAGAATACTTTGGTGTCTCGATGGATTCTCCCACTGGTTTTGTAGGGCATTTGTCATGTTTGTTATTGAACATTCAATCAATGGGTCACCAAAGCTCAGAGTAACAATTTGCAAACTCTTCTGAATTGGAAATAATGACCAAACTGATTTCAGATCATCATCATTTAACATGTTTAATGAGATAAGCATGTATCGACCTATGTATGTAGTAATATGCAATAAATTTCAGCTTGGTATGTTATTTTGGCATAATGAAATTCGTGTGATATATCAGGGCTAGAAATTATATTTTTGTAAAGATACTTGGGTTATCAATTTTGATTTTTACTGGTTGATTGAGAACTTTTGCTTTTGGACCAGTGGAAATAAAATGCAGTATCATGAAATGTATTTAGTAAACACATGATGTACCAAATTTAGCTATGTGGTTCCCCAGTCATGTAAATATCATGATTACTATATTGTTTATCTTGCAGTTCTTCACGATATCATATCTACAATGTTCCATAAAAGATTTATGGAGGAGCTATTTAAGCCCCAGCCCTTATATTCCAAGAAAGCCATGAGAACAGTATTTGACAGACTAGCACATGCTTCAATCATGAGGCTGAATGCTCCAAGTATGGACAAGGTAAGACATTTTGATTGTCCATGATATCTGAACTATGTATGTTTGTTATTAATTGTATATAGTAGCTCTCAATGTTGCCCCAAAGTCTTGCAAAGTCTACAAGCTCATTGGGCTTCTTGAATTTTCATTTTCACTGACCCGACCCTAAAATTCATGGGCCTCGATCGGTCTTTGAACCACTGAGTTTTCGTGAGGAGAAAGAGAATGAGGGAGAAACAGACTTGAGAGGGAAACAGATTTGGGGGCGGGGGGGGGAAGAATGGGGGGAAAGAGACTTGAGGAGTATTGAGGGGGGGGACTGAGGGGAAATGGACTTGAGGGGAGAGGAACTTGGGTGTGAAGGAGAAAGAAGGGAAAGAAAAGTTTGCTTTTCAATGATTTGAAGACATTTCCGCTGGGGCGTGACAAATCCCATTGCCCCGACGCCCACGGCATGTGGATTTTCTGCAGGGCAAGTGAATTTTAATAACTACTTGCCCGTGGGCAAGTAACTTGAAAAATCCAGTCAGTTAAAATAGAATAAAACATGTACATTGGACTGAAATCGGAAGTATATCACCGTACGAGTTGTCTTTCGTTATGTAAACTAGTCAGCTATGTGAAACCAGTTTAATCGTTGGTTACGAGATTTCCTTACCAATAATAATTTATACTATAGTCTACGAGCAGATTCAACATTTATTGGTAGACAAATTGGCAGCAGAAGGCTGACTAAAAAATTTCAAAGCGCAAATAACTTGAAGCACTTAAATCTCATGAAACTAGTACAGTTCTAAAGTAGGCAGCAAAAATAAATGAATGTCACGAACTATGTTTTTTAGTTTTATTTCGTAAATTTTGTTAAAGGTAGGGCAAGTAAAATCACTGGCAGGGCAAGTGAATTTGGTCATGCACTTGCCCGGTGCAATGCTCTAAAATCTTAGGGGACTATTTGTCAGCCCCTGCATTTCCGATTACAACGGCCTAGTTCGATCATCAACCATAGTAGATGTCTAGTTAGCTTCCGAACCATCAATTGCGCATGTGTGGCTTGCTTCCGGATATTTAGTACGCATGTCTGGTTACTAAAGTTCAACATTTTGTAAACGTAGGTAGCTGTGTGGTAGACCAGACATGCGCAGTGACACCTCTTCCGTTTTGCACAAAGACAGTTCGATCGTACTATGGTTCATCTCTAGTTACTATAGTTGATGATCGAACTAGGCCAACATAGATTGTCAACAAAGTTATATATTCCCAGCAAGTTTGAATGAATTCAATAAGTAGTATTTTTGAATTAAATGACATTGTTTAAAGAATGCTCACTTCTGTTGCTTTGAGAATACTTGACGTCCATTGCAGGCATTATGCTCTTGAAGAATTAATTAGGATTCCAAAAAGTACACTAAAATCTTGTTATGTAGGCTCTTATTGAAGAAGTCGTGCACGACACTTGAGCATTTATCCAATGTTTCCAGAGTGTTTTATTTCATTATTTTGTTACTAAATGCTATATTAAATTCTGGATTGATTTTATAAGAGATCCAGTTTGCAAGGTACTTGATTAGTTTCCGCGACGGTGTGTTGTATGATGAAATAGCTGTTCATTAAGATTAATAGCAATAACGTGTATCGGTTCATTAGCGGTAATCTTTATATCTGAAGTATTCATCGCGTACAGTATAGCTAGCTTGGATTTCATCAATAGATAGCAGGTAATACAGTAAAATCAATTCCAATCTTCTCACCCGCAGTTCAGAAATTCTTTGATTTATGTTAGGGCTGCGATGTTTTTTTTCCCCACCTTTGACATTGCCATTACATGCTACCGTTAAGTCTCTTGAAATACTGTGGTTGGAATAAAGGTTTGTTTTTGCATCCAGTTCGATAGACGTTAAAATTGTCTCGCTTTTGTTCAAAGTCGATTCAGTTGTGCTTCATGGGCAATTTTTTGGCGCAAGCGATTTTGCAGGTTCAAAACTGTTATTAAATTGTCAATGATTTTTTTTTTTACTTTTTCAATTACATTCAAAATTTAAAAGATTTCTGTTTAAATCAAATTCCCTCCAAATAAAATGTACCGTATTTACTCGCATATAAGTTGTTTTTTTGGGAGTAAAATATTGATTCTGAAGTCTATGTCCGACTTATATGCACGTACTAATGTCAAAATATTTTTCTTGCCATACAGCAAGCAATATTTAACGGAATATTGAATGCGTCAATGGCGGTATAGTCTGTAGCAAATAAAAAAAGCATGATACCTTACATAACATTTTTGAAAATAGCGAAAAGTGATCAATTTAAAGAATTCAAAATTACCGGTAACATACAGTATCAAAGCAACACAATTCTTGCTAGAAAATGGATTTTAAGATGGCAGACAATTTGACAAAAATCCAGTCTGACTTATATGCGGGTCAATGTTAAATTCTTCAAAATTTCTCCGAAAGAGGGGACCCCAACTTATACGCGGGTCGACCTATATATATGCGAGTATATACGGTACTAAAGGTATATGTGCTACATTTTAAACAGTGCTTCATTTGATGTTAAAGAGCAGACCGTGTAGTTTGTCAGTATGATAAGATGAATTGACAATTTGGACAAATTATGAGTATTAAAGGTACATACTGGTCTGCTCAATGTAATGGTGATAACAGTGGTTTTCTAATGCATATCTATCATAAGGAATAATGTTTCTGATGGATACATGTGCACAAGCGCAAGAGAGATTATTATTAGAAACATCACGTGAGATGAGAATTTTGTTTATAGTCCATAGTTGTACTGAATAATGATTTTATGTTAAACATGAAATTTACCTCCCCTCTGGGTAGCGCAAGAGTCCCCGTTGGAAATAGGCTTATGAATATTTCAAAATGGGGCATTTACTCTCTTACTCGGAGAATGCCTGAGAGAAATAGGAAATTGCACCAGATGGGAATTGACCACAGCTATGCAGTCTTTTCGAAAACTTTCAGAACTGTCTGAATTTACTGGTTCCTAATGAAATTTACTGGCCCAAAATTTTCATAGTACATGTTTATCACATACATTATGGGATGTAATGTTTAACTGTACAGTTAATTTAGTGAGACTTAGTCTAAACACTTACTTTATATGCTATTTGCCACATTTGATGGTAAAATTGTTGTAAAATATCTATGCATCTCAACATTTTATTCAATCTGACTTAAAAAGTCTACAACTTCAACAAGCCCATCGGACTTCTTGAATCTTGATTTTCACTGACCTGACCTCGGTCTTCAGACCACTGAGTTTTCGTGAAGACTGGCTATGCATTTCATTCCACCAATGAGAAAAAGAGCAATAAATACATTGAATACCCCGGTAGATACCCATCTAGAAAGGAGCCCATTAGTGATCAGCCTGTGCATAGACTATTTTGTACTTACTTTTTGGCCGGGTTGCACGAGGGTGCAAAACGGCGTTTAAATTGTTGATGCGGGCGTGAGGAAATAATTTCGCTAACATCTTTACGTACAGTAACTACTTATCGTAGCCTCATCACACCTAATCTAGACATATACATCACAATAAGACAGGAGATGATCAAATAATCAGAAAAAAGGGGAATCGTATTTCAGATCTGATTAACACAATAATTCTGTTTCCGTGACTTAGAATAGTGTTCCATTGTGTATAATATGAGTGCTAAATTTTCGTAAACACTTTACTCAGCACATTGATGAGTCGGGCAGACTCATGACCTTTTTGATATCATTCATCAGCAGGGTGGGCCATATTGGTTGGATCCCGTTTCGACGTGTCCGAACACTACTTCCTGGTTTACTCGCCTTAGATATTTCCAGTGTTATTACATATAAGTGCAAATTTTTCGTAGACCACTTTACTCAGCAAAATATGATTGGATGGCGCAACTAGTGACTTATGAAATCATGCATGCCAGCGGCGTGTCCAAATCGTCCGGGATATTGAATCTCAGCAGATGTCGACCCCAACTACTCTCCTGTTAACTTAGATATTTTCCTGTTATCTTAATGTAGCAGATATCTTCCTAAATTTACCTCAGCATTGATTACTTGAGCCACTCCATAAGCACACTTCCGATAATCATTATCAGCCGGAGCTTGGTCCATAACGGTGCGTCGTGATTTCAGACCTGTAGCGACACCTACTGTCCTGTTTAACCGACTTGAGTATTATTTCCAGTTGTTATTCTTATAGTGCAAATTTTTCGTTAACACTTTACTGCAAGCAATGGATTATTTTATGTAGCTCATGACTGTGATATCCATGCATCAGCGGGTGGTCCATATCATGGGGATCCGATTTCGGAACTGTCGACACTTTACTGCCTGTTTTTACAGGCCTAGAATAAGATATTTACAGCTGAACCCGGCCATTTCTGTCTTTGACCCATTTTTTGGCTAGCCCTGCAGCTATTGAATTGAAAATTTGTAGATGAGCATATCTCAGTGGGTTACTGTCTTACAAATCAAGTTTGACTGTGAGTTTTATAGACTTTTTTGGGAAGAGTTATGGGCCTTGAACTTAGCAAAGAATGCTACAAAGATGCTTGCCATCACACTATCTAGTTACTCTTAAGACTTATATCAACCATGAATATTACATATTATAAAGGTGTATACAAAACAATTGTGGCATCTTTAAAACTTGTGTGAATTTGTAAAGAAATAATTAATCCTTTTCAATTGTAGCTATATGATTTGATGACTATGGCTTTCAAGTACCAAGTGTCACTGTGCCTGAGGCCAAAAGAAATCATTCTGATCACCCTGAATCACATGGATGCTATTCGTGCCTTTGTTGAGGGTCAGCCAAACATCAAACAGCAGGTGGACCATGTCTACAGACTACTGATAGAGGTAACGGTATAAAACACTAACTCAGAAAGTCAGAATGTCTCGATATTAACCCACTTTCCTAAATTTCTGGCAGAGAAATAATGCCCCAATACATATGTCGAATCGTACAGTGATTTTTATTTTATTTTTTTCAGACCTTTGGTTCCCTCTCTTTGGGAGAGTTCCAGCTTATACGACAGACTCTTCTGAATTTTTTTCAGGATATGCATATTAGGGTAAGTATGCTCATTCAATCCAACTCTTGAAATTTTTTAGCTCACCTGAACCGAAGGTT